>OY755172.1:16794757-16957944 GCA_963576735.1 Bedellia somnulentella
ATAGCAGAGATAGAAAAAGAAGAGGCTAAAAGATCAGCAGCCACTGAGAAGACATTATCAGGTCCTCCATCTCCTAGAGCATACGCAACACTCACACCACATCCAACGAACAATGAGCTGATCATGTTTGGGGGAGAATATCATGATGGACAGAAGGTAATTATTTCTCTCAAGTTAAATTAGAATAATCTTTGTTTAACATTGAGACTTAAATCATTATGTTCTTATCACAAAATAATACTTCTCCTTTCATCATCAAAGATTTTGGAAAACTTAGTAATTTAAAATAAAAATAAAAATAAGAAATTTCTTTATTGGATAACATAAAAGATCCATATTGTGGTTAGTAAGACTTAAAATTAAAATACTTAATAGCTAATATTAGTTGAAATCACAAAAAATAAATAAAAATAAATCACATGATGCTGGTGCACTCCGCCCGAGCCAGGCCGAAACAAGCCACAGGACTTATCCAACCATAACCCCGACCAATTACGTCAGCACGGGCGCACATGTCTTCAGCCACTATTTTCAGAATGTTATTGTGACTCTCTCTCACCCTCCTGACCAGTGACGCGACCTTTTTTCTGATGACGGCGTGAAAACTTTCAGTATGAGATTTATGCTGTAATGAATTTAAGCTGATCACAGATATATAGAATAGAATAGAAAACACTTTATTGCACACCAAATATGGAAAAACAATTACAAATACACAGAATGAATTAACAAAAGTACAATTGGCGGTCTTATCACTAAAAGCGATCTCTTCCAGACAACCTTTGAATGGAGAGGTCAATAAATTATATTATAATTAAACGGGCTAGTTCTCTATTGTGGGGATGAAAGACCAGCCAAGAAATGGATAAACTGAACATCAAATTTTAAAATGGCACATGATATTCATAAGACTATTTTTTTTATGTTTGTTATCCAGTCTTTGATTTTGAGCCAAACGGCAACACAATATTTATTAAACCTGGTTCGTAAAGATCACATTAATTCAAGTTCTATTCCAAAAATGTATCAACTTAAAATCATATTTAAACTTTTATTTTTTTAGAATATATACCATACTTATGATCTTATATGTCTTTATGTGATATTTATTTCAGACATTGGTGTACAATGATTTATTGATATACAATCCTGTTAATGCCAGTTGGAGACAAATCAAAGCACCTGGAGGTCCACCGCCCAGGAGTGCTCATCAGGCAGCTGCAACACCTGCTAACAAGTTAGTATTTAATTGTATATTTCATTCATCTTTCATGCATAATGCATGGTCTGCATAAGTCTTTTTGTCTGCAATATATTAAAAAAATTGTTAGGGGCCCATAACTAGAAAAAGGCTCTCAAACCCTTTTTTACTTAGTGATTTGTCTATTTGGCCTATTGCAGGTTTAGGTACAGAATAATCCCAAGAGATATGTGAATATCTCTATTTCTTCTGTAAATGACTTATTTATTATATTTCATTTCTTATTTATTATCATAGTGAATTAGCATTTATGTTAGTTTCAAATGATTTCAGAGGTGAGCTGTGGGTGTTTGGAGGAGAGTTCACCAGCCCATCGGAAACACAGTTTTATCATTACAAAGATTTATGGTGCTTCTCATTTGCTGAAAAGAAATGGGAGAAGGTAATTAATTATTGTTTAGTATTATATACAACACTCACAGTAATATTTTTTATAAACTCAGAACAAAAGTTGTTTATTTGGCATATTTGAGATAAAAAGTTAACTATGGGTATACCGTGATAGCCCAGTGGGTAGAACACTCGGTTATCGTGCAAACGACTAGTGTTCAAATCCTGGGTCGGGCCTACACCAATTTGTCTTTTCTAAAGACATATGTGTGGTTAATTTATCATGGTTGTTAACGGTGAGGGAAAACATCGTGAGGAAACCCACATGGCTGAGTTGTACTTAGTCATGTGACAGTGTATTCGTACAAAACGGCGATAGGCCTGCCCCCTATCACGTGAGTACACTGTCCATGCAAAACGTGGGTACTCTGAACACCAGGTGACAAAGTCACGTGATGTTCAGAAGTATTAGTACCTCTGCCAACCCCTTCGGGGATATTCGGCGTGAACGTTTATGTTATGTTATGTTATGTATGGGTATACTGAACAAATAAAAACATGATAAAACTGCCTAATAGTATAAACTAGCTCACTAGAAAAACTTATATGCAAAATCTTTAAATTATTAATCCATACTAATATTATAAATTGGAAAGTGAGTTTGTTTGTTTGTTTATTTGTTCCGCTTTCACGCCGTAACTACTAAACCGATTGCTCCGAAATTTTGCAGACGTATAGTTAGAAGCCTAAATTAAATAATAGAGTACTTTTTATCCCGGAAAAATGATGTTCCCGAGGGAAAACCAAAATATTATTTGTGTGTCGTTTAAAACAAGGTAATATTTTGCAAACGAATATAAATATGTAAATTTATGAGCCAAATGATACAATAATGAATCTCTGATAATGAAGAATTCCCGACAGATGAAGTACTATTTGTTTTATCGACTGAACTGATTTTTTGCGTCTACTTATACATATATTGCAAACGAATATAAACCTGTAAATTTAGAAGCTAAACGATACGATGATGAATCCTCGAAAATTAGGAATTCGCAAGGGTCCCACAGGAGCATCAACCTTTACATTTTTATCAAAATAAATGTACCTTAAAATGACAAATTTGTTTTTCCATAGTAAGACTAATATAAAATAAAGCGTATTAAAAATTTGACACCGCCCCGCGCCGGTAACATCCCCGTGGCGTAGCGGTATAACTAACTACAATGAGTATTTAATTAGAATTATTATGAATCAATCGTCCCGGGTTCGTATCTCAGGTTGTTCAAGCTTTTTCTAAATATTGTTTTGTTAGCTTAGAATATCAATATATATATTAATAGTAAGCACTATCTCTTCACTTCAGCGATTATTTTGGATGGAGATCCACCACTAACCATCCCCATATTCCCGAGCAATCGCTGCAAGCTCTCCAACTATCACCAACGGTCAGTGTAGGAGGCAGCACCCGGCCGCAGCCCACAACTACTATTCGTATCTGTACTTACTAAAGATATTCTCATTTCTAAACATAGAAATTTGGTACAAAATGGTTTGTTTCATGATTCTTACATACAATTAAAAGGATTGTTTGAAACTCAACCCCCAAGGGGTTGATATAGCAAATGAAAGTTAACATAGAGATTTTTGACATTATGTATCTAGAAACATATATGTATCTAGCCGTGTAGTGCTGGCTTAGAATGTCGCTACTCTTTTCTGCCCACGGGTGTCGTAAGAGGCGACTAAGGGTATTGGGGCTTTTAAGGGATTTTTGAGCGATGACCTTTATAATGCCATCTTTTTCCCACTTAACTTCCAAAAGTGGCTGAGGAATTTATAATTCTACCTACCCCTTCTAGGGAATTATAGCCGTGAGTATATGTATGTAAACATAAAACTTGGTGCGATGGAATTTATGAAATTCATCTATCAATCATTCATTAGTATATACTAACGGTCATAAATTCCATAAAAGGGTAGCCATAGCTTCAGAGATAGTAATTCTTCATCCACTTTTGGGAATAGATTGGGGAAAAGGTAGTTAAATGTATTTACTACTGTTTTTTGTATCGTCTGTGGATTTCTGTTATTGGCTTTTTTTCTGTATTTATCTAATTGTAAATTATATGTTTATGTGCTGTTGATGTCCCTAATAAATAAAATAAAATAAAGAAAGGTTGTCAGTGATGCGTCACCAACTGCAGCGCTCAACATTCACTTAAAAAGCCTCAATGTCCTTAACAACGCCCGCGTGAATATAAATATAAAAACAGAAGCTGAGATAGTGTTTTGGTATTTTGGGTTTAAACCGGGTGCAAACAATATAGTCCACGCGGACGAAGTCGCGGGCAAAAAGCTAGTTAAGTAATAAATCTTTATAAAAATGCATAAAAGCAATCTTTAACTTGCCTATTTTGTGATTCAAATTTCTTGATCAAAGAGATTTTTTTCCTTAATTGTCAGCTTAAAGTTTAAAAATACGTAAAGTAAATATCGTGATATTCAGGGGGCCATAAGCCTTAAAACAGCGAAAGAACCCTTTAAACAGAGAAACATTAAAAAATTAAAACTCCCTCCGATTATAATCAATCGACTTTGTTTGGGAAGGCAAACTCCTCGAAAAATATTTATTACCCTCTTATCTCTCCACTCCTTAGTACTTTCTACCTTTTTTATTTCGATGGGACAATGTGATGAATGGAAGAGCCACCTTAAAGGCATACCCTTCTTCTAGTTATCACTAAGCTTCATATTTTAACCCATACCCGGCCCATTTCAGATAGCAGCCCCAAACGGCCCCTCACCCCGTTCAGGCCACCGCATGGTCCTCCAGAACCGCAAGCTCTTTGTCTTCGGCGGCTACAGCGACGACGGCCGCGACTGCCGGTACTTCGATGACCTGTTCGTGTTTGACCTGGATTCGAGGAGTTGGGGGAAACTGCAGCCAAGTGGGAGGGGACCTGTGGCTCGGTCGGCCTGCGTTATGCTGCCGGGGGGAGGGGAGTCGGTATGGACAGAAAAATAATACTATATATACATAGATGTACTAATAAAAAACCGTTTTTAGGGTTCCATACGTCTGAATACAAAAACGGAACCCTTATAGGATCACTCGTGTGTCAATCCGTCCGTCGCTTACAGTCAATTATCTCCGAATCTATTATTATTATCTATATCAATTCCTGTGACTCAAACACAGAGGTGTGACGTGAGCAGATGAAATCTGTATATGGGGGGTCATTTTTGGAGGGGAAGAGAAAAAAAAAAGTTTTTCAAGTAAATAGACGAAAGTTGACCATTCCCCCCCCCCCTTATCTCCAAAACTACTGAACCTAAAATTTTGAAAGAAATACAGAAATTAGTTTATTTCCTTAAAGATTATAGGAAAACCTATAAGAAGTCCATGATATTAAAATAACATGGTAAATAACTCAATATCAACATCGTACGGAACCCTCTTCATGCGAGTTCAACTCGCACTTGTCCCCTTTTTATTTAGTACATCTATGACTATATTAGAAATAGATAGCTGCTGGTGTAGTATAGTGTCTTAGAATAGCACATTCAAATTTATTTCCGTGGGTGGTTGTAGGAGGGGACTTATGGTATAGGGCTTTTTAAGTGATTCTTGGGTGATGCTGTTGGAGACCCGTCCTTAAATACACTACAATCGTTTCCCCAATCAACTTCCAAAAGTGGCTAAGGAATTTATTAATCCAAAGCTCTGGCTACCCCTTCTTGGGATTTATAGCCGTGAGTAAAGGTGTATGTATGCTATATAGAACTGCAGGGTTTGTAAATGTAATAAATATTTGTATATCTTTTGGTTTGCTGTATAGTGTCGGTTTAGAATAACACTACCCCATTTCTGCCGGTGGGTGTACGTAAGAGGCGACTAACGGTGTTGGGGCTTTTAAGGAATTTTTGGGCGATGCGGTTGGAGACCCATTACCAACAACCTTTATTTTGCCATATTTCCCCACTCAACTTTCCAAAAGTGACTGAGGAACTTCTAGTTCCTTAGCTCTGGCTACCCCTTCTTGGGATTTATAGCCGTGAGTATATGTATGTATGTATATCTTTTGGATTGGAGAGTGTATTTATTTGATAGGGAGACGAATTATCGCTGGTTTATATCAATAAGTGTATTAGTATAACTTACACATTGTAGGTATCTTCCCGATGTTTTTCCTTATAGTTTAAAATCTATATAAATAATCCTAGCAAATTACTATAGAAATGACATGTTGATAGTTGTAGGCCCATATGTAATGGACCCATGATAAAAGATACAGAAGAAGGTCTAGTACAGCATTTGCTGTGATGGGTCTCCAACCGCATCGCCCAAAAACAGCTTAAAAAAGCCACTTTCTACAAGGGGTAGTGCGTTCTAATAAATATATAAAATAAATATAATCAACTTACTTATTTAGTCATCTACAAATTGTACTTCTATTTAAGGACTTTATACCTGTACTTATTAAATATCGAGTTTTCTATTTTATAATATATCTGTATTTTAAATAACAGTATGATTCTAACATTTGTCTACAGCTTCTCATATACGGCGGGTTCTCTCGCACGAAGGAGGGTCGTACAGAACGCACATACACGCACACAGACATGTTCCGACTGGTTTATAAGAACGACCAGTGGAGCTGGAAGGGGTTGGCAGCGGGAGGACCGTATGCACCGCCTGCTAGGTGAGGTTTTTTTCAATATTGCTATAGTAAAATGAAATATGGATCGAGTGTGAAAACATGAGTTGCATTAACATAGCATACATACATAAACGGCTATAATATATAATAATAATAAATAATAAAATAAATAATAAATATAATAATAGAAGGGGTAGCCAGAGCTAAGGAATTAAAAATTCTTTAGCCACTTTTGGAAAGTTGAGTAGGGAAAAGATAGTAAAATAAAGGTTGTTGGTGATGGGTCTCCAACCGCATCGCCCAATGTTCCCTTGAAAGCCCCAATACCGTTAGTCGCCTCTTACGTACACCCACCGGAAGAAATGGGGTAGCGCTATTCTAAGCCGGCACTACACAGCAAACATTAACATAACATAGGCTATATGATATGCACATTAGTAAAAATACTTTTATAGCCAGTCGAAATAATCGGAAGATAGGTTGATTGATATCATTGTTAAGTAAAAAATCAACACTTTCTTTATAGGCGAACATCCATATTGTATACATTTTCATAAAAATAATACTTAAAATATAGATCTCGGAATATATTTTGTAATCAGCAACACTTTAATAAACATTGCTTACCAAATCAGGGCATTTTAGATCTTAGTTCGATCATCGCGCTTAGTTCCGATAATTCAATAACTTTTGCTAAACTATTAAATGACATTAGATTGTTAATTAGGTGGAAACACTTCTTAACCCATGATTTATTCTCCGTTTCGTAAGAAGCAGAGTCAAATCTTAAGTAATTTTGTAATTATTTCAGAGCCAGCGTCGCGTCGACTGCCAACGTGCAAGCTGGCAGAGGATACATATTTGGCGGAGTCTGTGTAAGGAATATAATATATGGTTATCCTACTTATATCATAAAAAAGACAGAAATAGTATTCATTAGTTGAATTTGTCACAGCCATCTGGTTGAATCTGTTAGCTTATTAACCGGCAAGCCGCTTATCAAATTTTAAGAACATAAAGTAAACTTTAATATATTTTCTTTTTTCAACCAGTCTTTATAAGGTCTTATATAAACCAAAACAGACCTATTTAAAACTGTCTATAACCTAATTAAAGCAACTTTTGACTTTCGGATATTTGAATCGCGTGTTATTACATGGTTTTTTAACCATGAACACATCTTCGATAAGCCAAACCACCACATGCGTTTTGACAAACCTACAATTCTAGCAAAAGAGAATCGATTGATACCTAGAATGATACGCGAATCTATTGAAATAAAGAAACATCCAAACTTCAATAGAGATGATGGAATTACCACCTGCTTGGAACCCGATCATAAGCACAACCAAGCAAGGGAAGAACACTAGCAAGACTCCAGATAACATTAGCTCTTTTTGTACTTAGCAAATATCAAACGCAAATGTAACTTAAATTTAGTGAAGGTAGTTAGTATTAATCATTTTATAGTACTTTATAATGACAAATAACACCTCAGTCTTCCCGTGACCATGATAACTGAAAAGTTTTCGAAACGTCGGGCTTTAAAAAACCATGTAATAACACGCGATTAAAATATCCGAAAGTCTAAAGTTGTTTTAATTATAACGTGAAATCGTGATAGTCTTACAAAATACAATGTCTATAACCTATTTTCTCAGGACGTAGAGGAAACTGAGGAAGAGCTCCGCGGCGAGATGAGCGATAGTCTCCAAGTTCTAGATCTGGAGACGGCCAAGTGGCACCACGTGACGTTGCAGAGTGAGGGGGAGAAAGGGGCGGGGGATGGGAAACAGGTTAAACAAGAGGAGGATGCGGGCAGCCCACAGGAGGAAGTAACCGGTAAGTATTATTGATAGGGCAGAGGCATATATACATATAATGCCAAAAATGAAAAATGTAATTGGTCGACAATTAACGGTTCTAAGGCCTGGCTCTATTGCTTGTTGCGCTCCGTGCTGTTATTTGCGGAACTTGACACTTTTTCGTGTATGCAGACGCCGTTCATAGATACATATGATGTTTGCACCCAACAACTTAATAATGATTGCGCGATGTAAAGGGCGTTAGTCTGGAGTGCGAGGGGAAGAAGGGCGCAGGGAACGGGAGAGAGGCTAAAGAGGAGGAGGAACTGTGTGGAAAGCAAGAGGAGGTTACTGGTAAGTTTTTTGGGGAGGAGTGGTTTAAAGATTTTCAGGGATGTCGACGAAAGGGAGAAAGAAATTATTTTAATTTATTAAACAAATGTTTGTCTAGTCTGTGCAGCTGGTTAACCCTTTAACCAGTATAGAATTATTTAAAATTAATTGCATTTGCGCACTATTTGAAGGTTGATAATTTTAAATTAAGGTGACTATTATTTTGCCTCTAGTGGTCAAAGGGTAAATGGACAATAATTGAATGTGACGGCAACTAGCGACATCTATGTATATAAGCTATTGATATGATATATATAGCCTATTGATCGACCATTTAACAAGTCACGTGGATGAAATAATGTTTGATGGAGGACTAGACCTGCCTCTCTGTCTCTCTCGGGAGGAAGTGGAAAGAGAGAAGTTACTAGTAAGTGTTCTCAACATATGTCCTCACACGGAGGCAGTTTTAAAAAAGTTCAAACTTATTTCATCAAATTATATTTTTTTTCTATTAGACTAAGACTATTGATTGTTACACTGATCGCCTAAACTACGCTAATCTTATTTATTTATTGATTTATTTGAGGTACACCAACAGCATACATATTAGCACAATCTTAAGGTTACGTAATTAAATTTCTGGATCTTATATAATATGCCAATTTAAGGCGTACACAACCCTTACACAATTATAATTCGACAAATCTAGTTAAAGCAGTATTTTGCCCTGAAATTTCCTTAAAGAATCATTAGAAATATCAATATTCAGAATTTTGTTACTAATTTCACTATATTTCTGGCAGATTATATTAAGTGGGGCTTACAAGCCAGTTCTAGGAAAAGTCATGTAAATGATTTTTTGTATTTCTTTTCTGGGGTGATTAAATGGGACTGATAATTTAAATTTATCGGTATGATCTTTGCACTTGATTTTATTTGAGAAAATTTTATGGAGAAAATCTTGTAATATGCGATGGTCTCGTAGAGTATCAGAAAATATCTCGTAGATTTTAAAAAACTTAAGATGTTGGTCATAGGTAATCTATCTAAACTAAATTAACTTTCTCATTCACCTTCCAGTGGTGACAGACGAAGTGTTCACAATGAAGCTGGGCGGCTCAGTGGTGGGAGGGGCCATCCCCACCGCGGTGGGCAAGTCCGCCCCCACCAAGTCCGGCCCCTCCCCACGGATGTCCGCCATGATGGCGGTGCAGAGATCCGTACTGTACGTGTATGGAGGCGTACTCGAGAAGGATGAGAAGCAATTTTATTTGGGAGACTTGTATGCGTTGGGTGAGTTAGTTTTAGACTGGTTACATTTTTACTTCAGCTCTTTTGTGAGGATGTTTTGTTGATAAGCCAAAGGGCGTCAATTGACCTAGACATAGGCCTCCTCTTGCAAGTTCAGGTTTCCTTCACCTTTTAATTGGAAAATCGGACAAATATTTTAAGATTATATAAAGTTCTAAGATTTTACGTTGCCTTATTTTAAAACTTATTTGGTTGACTCTTCTTTTATTACTATAGAGTTTTCCATCTTTCTAATGACTGACTAAGATTATTTTTTTTCGAAAGTTTCCTGCATTATTAATTTTGGGGTTTATTGATCCATAAGTCAGAGCTTTGAGTATACTGAAGTATACCTACCTATTTATCTATTATCAATCTATCTTAATTTATTTGCATCACCAAAAGGGGTCGCAAAAGCTTCAAAATGTAAAATACGCTAATAAGCTAAAATATAATAAATTATATTATATAGCATAATATATTATTCCAGATCTCCACAAGCTAAACGAGTGGAAGACGCTAGTACCCCAACCGAAGCTGCCAGACTGGCTCGGGTCTGACTCGGAGGAATGGGAGAGCGGGAGTGACTCTGACGATAGTGATAGTAGCTCGGAGGATGATTAATAAGAAATAGTTTCAATAATGGTGAATTAAACAGTGACTGATGAAATTATGGAGTTCGATAGTGATAAGTGTTAAAGGATTGGCGTTTGAGGTGGTTGTTCTTCTAGAAGCAAGTTCAGAACGTGCATTTTACAACATTTCTAAAGATGTGCGTCCTGCAACAGTAGCATAAGGCTTGAGAGAGAGTGTGTCACATGAGAAGTGAGAAACGGACAGATTACTCATACGAAATCTGTCAGTATCTCACCTCTCACATGATATACTAGCTCTCACACGCTTCATCCTACGGGGGCTGCTAGCAGCAGCACACACGTTATTTTGGAATTGTAATTTGTATTGTTATCAGAGGCTGCCTTCTGCCATAACTTAACTTTTTGCGCTTTAAGGGTGTATAGGCCATAACTTTCTTTAAATTTATCGAAAGGTAAATGCAGCTGGCCACACTCTGGTTATTGTATCATTAAACGTTTCCAGGGCCGTAAATAAACTAATAATAGTAATGTATCATTAAACACTTTGAGTGACAATGATACAATGTATTTCTCTTATTTGTTATAGTGAACAGAACCTAAATAAGTCAATAAATGATTGTCTACAAAATCAGTTTACTGATGAATTCTTATGTGTCCAATTTACATATGTTTGTTGTATGGGAGCCCCTTTTTTATATAAATTTAATACTGATTAATAAGGTCCTGTTCAGGGGCGTATCCAGCCCTAAAAAAATGTTGTAGATAATGGTACATAAAAATCTCTTGGCCATAGTATTATTATCATCATGCTATCAGGACACCATAAAAGTTTTAGGTCGTAGGTCGAATAGGGTTGTGGGCATCCCCATATTGCTCGTATGGTTGGATCCGCGCTTGGTTCCGTTCACCTTTATAGTACGGAACCCTAATAACTAGGTATAACTTACCCTTGTGCTTTAATAAATCTCCGTCAATCGATAAATCAGTCTCTCTGATTAAGGGCGTCCCCCGAAAAATAGGTTGATATTGATTGTTTGGAAATGCTATAAAGTCTGATTTGATTATATTGATATGACATAAATAAAATATATGTTGGTGATTAGTTCATGGTGTTAAAATTTGATGTTTAACATTTTAATAATTTGTTGAAAAATATGATGAAAAAAATTAAATTGGAACATGCTTTGTTTTCATAAAAACCGTATAGGCTCCACTGGCATAACATACATGTGAACTCATTATGTGTCTATATACGCGTAGCTTTAAGATCTGTAACTTTGATGTTTAACTTTTCATTTAAACATTATAGTTATTCAATAAAACTAAATACATTTATCCTGCGCGCGCGTTTTTTCCGTCCCTGTCACTCTCAATAAATTTGACGTAAGAGTGAGCGCAATAGCTGCAAAATGCGGGGAGGCCCTTAAGTTATATTTAAGGTTTAAGTCATGTGATGTACGATATACAAGTTTTGTATAAATAGTTTAAGATAAAAAGAACCTGTTTTTCTTGACATCAAAGCTTTACACCTAACCAAGTTTATACTTGGACATTTATCATTCCTTCTTAAGGTCTTAAGATCAGAGCACATTGAAATCTATTAATCTATTGTTTAATATGAATCAGCAACATCGTTTTGGTTTTATGATAGTTTTGGTTCCTTCGATTTAATACAGCTTGGCGGAAAATCAAAATAAGAAGGAATGGTTTTATACCACTTTTATACCTTATATAGAAAATAAGTCTTACTGATTTTGAAAGCTATATTGTTTATTTTGTAATAAATTTATGTTGTATATACTTTATATCTTTTTTCTCTGATCCCACTCATCAACAAAATGTTCTCAAGAAAAGCCAAGCGCAAGGGTTGTAGCGACGCACTGTCAGCATACATTGTCACACTCTTTAAATCAATATCATTGTCACACTCCTTAATTTACTTCGTGCTAACGAAGTTTCTATTGTAAATATATACATATATTCGCGGCTAATCCCAAAAGGTAGCCAGAGGTCTGGGTTTTTCGGACCCCAAATAAGGGAGCGTTCAAGTATTACGTAACGCAATTTTTGAAGATTTTTGACCCCCCTTCCCCCCACTGTAACGCTCCGTAACGTTTTTCTGTACCCCCCCACCCCTCTCTCTAAAGGTTACGTAACACTCAAGTCATCATTTTGACCCTGAAGTCGCAAAAAGTTGTTATAGTTTTTATCCTTCGTATAGTTTTAATTGCCTTATAATAAAACAAGAGATTTTTAATTCGCAACACCTGCGTATTTTGTATATTTTTTTATAAATTTGAGTTTTATTCCCTTTTTCTTTATATAAAAAAAGAAATAATGTTACGTAACGTGTTGTAAGAAGGACCCCCTCCCGCCCGTGTAACGCATCGTAACGTTTTACGAGACCCCCCCGCCCCCCCAAATTGCGTTACGTAATACTTGAACGCTCCCTAACACATTTTTTGATACAAACTAATAATAAATAAAGGAAAGAAAAATTTCGACACAGGTGGGAATCGAACCCGCAACCTCGGGTATACGCCCCCGTCGCTCTGCCAATTGAGCTACCGTGTCAATGGCTGCCAGCGCTTTTCTTTTTTATTTATTAGTAATAATCCCCACATGAGGTTTTCATGAACAAAAACATTTAAATTATACAAACTAATAAGTTCGAGCGATTGCTCGTCACTCCACACCATGAACGTACAAACGACACAACTGTCACGAAAGCTGTACATCCGAGAACCGCGAGCGCCTTTGTATTCGCGTCGGATCAACAACGAGCGTTACATGTAATGCTCGTAGTGACGTACATATATACATATACTCACGCCATTAGTTCCCATTGGGGTAGGCAGAGACTATCGATCGCCACTTCGTACGATCCTGACAAACCTCTCTAGCTTCGTTTACATCCATCAATCTTTTCATACATGCTCTTTTATTCTTCATACTACGGACGCCTGCCTTTTTGAGCACACTCTCAATTTGGTCCAAGTAGTGTCGTCCACACGTAAAATTCGTGTTACATTACACTCGCCTGGACCCGGCTTTACAACGCCCCCAAAAGCCTAAGTCGCCTTAAACGACCCGCAGAGGAACAAATTGGTAAGTTAGATTCGAAGTAGACACTACATACAAATATACTCACGGCTATAAATCCCATGAAGGGTTAGCCAGAGCTAGGGAATTAGAAATTCCTCAGCCACTTTTGGAAGTTGCGTGGGGAAAAGATGGTGAAATAAAGGTTTTTGGTGATGGGTCTCCAACCGCATCGCCCAAAATTCCCTTAAAAGCCCTAATACCGTTAGTCGCCTCTTACGTACACCCACCGGAAGAAATGGGGTAGTGCTTTTCTAAGCCGGCACTACACAGCAAAAAATAAATGAACAACAGATAATATCTAGAAAAATCATAGATGTATATCAATCATAGGCCCGATTTAGAACTCAGATACTTGCTAGCATCTTGGGTGATGTTCTTTCTTCCGATCCACCAAGTTTGTATTGTCTTGGGGATATAATTATGTATGTAGATGCGAACCCACAGTAGTCCTACTAGTTGAATGAAATTAAGAAAGCACCCACACTACGCATCTATTATATACTTTTTGCTACTAAGGTTGCTGTTAAATAAAAGAGCAAATTTCCACGTTATCTGTTTATTTACACAAATTGTAATAAGTACCTAAAGTAAATATATATCTTTATAAAAATGGGTTACGTATTATTTGACAGACAAAGCCTGATTTTCATACATTCAGTTAATTTATTTAATATCTCATACATTCCATATTTGAGACTCGGAGGAAAAACTGATTTTAGTAGTATATCAATTTGTTAGATTGTACCTTCTAAGTTTTGGGATCTGTAAATATTGGCAGCATGATAGTTCCGTGACCAATATTTCGTACATTTATAAGCTAATTATTTGTAGACGGAACTACGGTATGTGCACAAATTATAATTTGAATATAATTAAGTACTTTATAAAAAATACACAAAAGTTTTTTTTGTTACATATCCCAAAACTGTAGTCTTTTTTTAATAATGATGATATTTTAAGAACTAGTAGTTGAAAGTTTTGAATGTAGTACATTCTTAAAGACAGTTTTCCCTCCCAATACAAATAGATTCTCATTCTTTTATATCTAACGTATACGCATCTAAAACACACATTTTATATCCATCAATATTGTTCATTTGATCTGTTTCAACCTAAAACCCATTTTGTTAAATAAAATAGTTTTACGTACGGCTTAATTAGATTTTATTAGTATTGGCAGCTCCACAAATGATTCTACATTGGAAAGAACAAAATAATGTGCGTCGCGTAAATTAATATTCTCATTATTACCCTGTCGTTATGATTGTACAATGCCTTTATTGGTTTCAGTGATTCATCATTTTTGAGTCCATCGATAGGGCAGTAAGCTGTAGAACTTAAAATACATTTTGTTGTACTTCTAATCTAAAAGGCCACATAAACTACTTGCTCAACTAACTAATTTCGTCGGACCAGATTATTAGCGCAACATATTAAATGTTAGTAAAATTCATTTGTGTAATTTTGTCCTTAAAAGTTTTATTAAGAAATAAACCAAAGTTATTTTTTATGATATGACACATTTTGACGGGACCAAATAAGCGAAACAAAAACACACCTTGAGCATGCCGCCGTAAGATTAATAATAAAAAATTGAGAAAGTACACAATAGATAATGTGACCTCTTAGTTAGCCAGATATAAAAAAAAACGAATACCAATTTGGTGATTGAATTTTTATTTCTACCTCAAATTCCATTTACATATTTTTCTCGATTAATATACAAAAGTGTGAAAATTCACATGTCCAATAAAAGTTGTAAAATCCATAATTACATTTCATTTCCTAATTTTGTATAAACTTAAACCCGCGGTATATATACAAATTTGTATAATTTCGATAATTATCACAAAATTAGTTTTTGATAATAATTTTAACAAAAAACAAGTCTTCTTCAATTATAAAACATATTTAAGTAAATTGAATTATAATGTCTACTTACAGTAAAATAAGTACATATAAATAAATTCACTGATCTGAAAGCGTTTAGATAAATAATAAAATTAAGTCCATGGCACGCGAAATAAGCATTTCATATTTCGTTTTGTTAATATGTCAGTAAAAAAATTAAGTATTTAGATTAACAGTTGTGAAGAAAATTAAAACAAAACGAAAATCAGTCTCTTTACTTACAATTAAAAAAATATTTCTAAACTTTTTTTATTTACAGCTTTTTGATTGTTCCGATTTTCATTATTGTTTTTTTAATATGTACAAATATTTTCTTTGAAATTTCGAAGTCCGCTCCCGTGATTATCTGTTATACTTAACACAACATCGATACATTAAATTATCTATTAATTTACAAGTTTATTTACAAACAAAAAGTATTTCGCCTGAATTGCACGTTTTACAACGCGCACGAATCCTAGCACATTGTTAATAGATTAAGCCGTTGCTAATCTGTGGTTTATTTCACTTGCTGGTAGACAAAGGTTGCTTTTAAGGGTATTGTGTTGATTTAAAACATAAAATAAATTAGAAATAGGGTTATAAACCCAATCGACGCTGTATACCACAGTATAGGTAGCGCCATCTTAAATAATATAAAAAAATGAGGATAAATCTGTCAATTAATAAAATTTCATATTGATGATTGCATCGAATCGTTCGTCTTGTACAAACTTATGTATATATTTGGGCACTGTTGATATTTTTATATATGTAATAATTTTAATTTTCTTGAATAAAGTAATATGTGAGCTTTTTTTAAATTAAGCACTTAATACCCTTAACCTGATTTGGAGTAAACACTCCGATACGGAAAGGAAATAGAACCAATTGTAATAAATGAATAATTAAATAAACTAACATAATTTAGTTCCAATATTGCCTTAAATAAACATCGATCCACAATTTCCCTTCGAGTTTTTCTCTATCACAGTTTCGCATTATTTGCGCTTTTTTAATTTAATCGCTTACACTTGACTAGGTAAATTCATTAGTTATTTGTACAAGATCCTGGTGTTGTTTTGTTTGGCGAAGTTTAGTTAGATGTAATTTTTGAGTCTGCTTGTATAAATAGCTCATTGACTTGACTGCTACCGTTATTAACAAAGCCTGACTTCACCCAGGCTTATATAAGGGTTTTTTTTACTTTGTAACAAGGAAATATACCTGATTTATATCAAAACAATTGAAACGAAATATGTGGCGATCACCCTTTTTCGAAATGAATGCTGTGAACATAGGTAATCTTACTAATGAATAAAGGAAAGAAAAATCTCGACACAGGCGGAAATCGAACCCGCCTTCTTTTTTTTTCCTTTATTTATAAGTAATAATCCTCACATGAGGTTTTCATGAACAAAAAGATTTAAATTATAGGTAATCTTTTTAAGCCTTTTTTAAATACTACAGTAAAGGCGTCTCAAACTACTTAATATTCAATGTAACTTGATTTTTTTCCAAAAACGAACCAAACAAAACAAGCCCTCAAATCTTGCAAAGCGATTTATATTAAATCAGTGACCAAAGTGCCAAACCAGGCGCATACAACTGGCATAGCATACGTGAACAAAGCTCTATGCAACGACAATTTATTAGCCGACCCAGTACTAGAAGGATTCGAGTCTGTGATCTCATTGTCTATGTTGTTCTCTATGGTTTGGATTGGGTTCTCTGTGACGATGACTCGGGGAACTATGATTTCTGGGTTTGGTGGTAGAGGTATGGACGCTGTGGTGGTGAAAACTGGCAGTTTTGGTGTGACTGGTGGTGGTAGTGGTTCTCTGTCCACTGGGGGTTCACCTGATCCTGGAAAAGATGATAAATATTATTATAGCATAATTCGTAGATTTGCGAGGTGTTCAAATACAGTGGGGAAGAACATTTATGATGATATTATTCGGAAGCTAGATATGAAGTAAACTTGTATTCAGACTAACCACAATATATTCACGTCACGTTACATCATATATAACGATATTATCAACGTCGCGCATACTGTTCTACAGTTAAATTGTAGTTTGTAATTGTGCTAACACAATGCATCCAGTGGGTAACGTATAATACGATGGCTATTTAGTGATAGTTGGGTTATCTGTCGAGACACTTCACCAAGTATCTTTATTTCACAACGTTTGCCCCACTAATAAACTTCCAAAGTTGGCCCTGAAATGTCTAATTCTAAAGCTGTGGCTGTACCCCTATTTGGGATATGATTAAAAGTATGTATGCATGTATGTCAAAGTGTAGTGTAGTAAGCATTACTCCCAACTTACCCATCTCAGGTGGGTTAATATCTTCATCATCAGGGAACTCGTCTCCCGACCCTGAGCCGGAGCCAACTGTTGACACCAGGTCATCGGATGGCTCAGCTACTTGGTCTTCTGAAATATCGATACAATATTAGTAATTATGTAGTCACATCTAGTTTGCGCAACTAACGATGGTTTGAGGTAACTTTGTTAAGTTTCTTCAGTTATTTTACTACATAAATATGATAGCTCTGCCTACCCCAACGGGGAGTAATGACGTGAGTATATAAATGTATGTATGTTTTTTTACTACATATAAATAGCCATATTTTTTTCTTTCCTCACTTAACTTTCAAAAGTGGCTAAGATCATCTTATTTTGAAGCTCAGGCTAACTCATTTTAGGATCGATATATTGCGGATATATGATGCATGTAAAAAAATGTTTTCAGGTGTTCATTTAAAAGCGAAGCCACATTACTCTATTGAACGGAGTCTCTTCTGACAATATATTGCAGAAATTAAACTTAAAAACTAAGAGGTTTTTTATAATTTAGGTACCACTAGGCGATAATAGGACTAAAAGCGATCTCGTACAACTCTACTTCCGTTTCTACAACTTTAAAAAACTTAGTTTGAAGTTAAGTGAAACAAATCAAAAAATACAAGTTTCATACCTTCTTCCGGCCACTGCACATCGACCCCGTTGAAGGCATCTTTCAATCGCGACGTGAGAGTTTTCAAGACATCCTGTTGCGTTGTAACGACGGAAGTGCCTTCCACCGATCCGCGCACTTCCGGGTTGGAGGCTAACGCGGCAGAGCCTTCGCCGGCCGCTGATAACGTGTAGCTGTAAAATAAAACATTAATTATTTAAATCTTTTTTGTGTTCATGAAAACCTCATGTGGGGATTATTACTAATAAATAAAGAATAAATAAAGGAAAGAGGTCGCGGGTTCGATTCCCGCCTGTGTCGAAATTTTTCTTTCCTTTATTTATTCTTTATTTATTAGTAAAACATTAATTGTCAGTACACTCATTGAAGGTTAAGTTAAGTATTTTAAAAGTAATGTTTTGCATAATCAAATATCGATCGATGCATAATTCCACTTGTTAAAGGTGTCGGAATACGGATATAGTAGTAGTAGTGTTATTAAATTCTCTTTTTTTTACAAAACACTTATACATTACTAAGCTTGTTCAAAGATCGAACGAGAGAACTATATTTGTTTCCAGTTGCCTTTAACCTTTAACAAGAAGTATGTGGGCAACAATGTTATTATACCAGTACACTCCACTGTGCACCAATCAATATTTTGTTCATTAACTTTGGAATTTCAACACTTTGACACCGCGATCGATGATCCCACTATCCCAGTGAGAAGCAGTTACGTGTGTGCGGGAGATTTCAGACAGACGATTTTCTAATTCCGACTCTGGCTACCCTATTATCGATATATATGAATCCATGTGAATGTGAACTATTTTTAAGTTAGTTTTGGGCTGGTGTGAGTTGATGAGTGGCTAGAGACTCATCAACAACTATCCTTCTTCTAAAAGTAGCGGACTATTTTCTGATTCTGAAGCACTGGCTACCCTATTTTGCGAATGATAGTCGTGGGTATATGCTTGTTAACTTACGTAGCAACGGCAGATCCGTTGAAGCACGGTGTCTGTGACGTGGGCTCGCTGTGTTCGTTGCACAGTATGAACGGCAATCCCTTCCAGTAGCTCTTTTGTTCGCGCACTCGGTTCCTGATGTCTCGCACTAGGCGGTTGAGAGCGTCGTTGTCCCAGCCGTCTGAAATGTTGAAGAAATATTTAGTATATTTATAGTAAGTTAGAAAAAAATGTCATGAGATCAGGACAACATGACGTCAATATTGTGCCGACGACCACGTAAGACACGTTTTGATAACATACAGAATGGGCTTAAGGTAGGCATCCAAAGGGCCAAGAATTTAAATGAAGCAAAGATTTGTCCCCAATGATAACCAATGGGCTAAGTTTTATTTATGTTGATATTTTGTAGTGGTAATTCACAATCAACGTTAAAGGGAGTCAATATTATTTGCGGCTGATTGCTAAATACAAGGAAGTCTCATCGTATGAAAACTAGGGAAAGGTAAGTTAGAAACATTGAAGGCCGATAATTTACTATCTAATAAAATATTGATTACTTACTGTCAGATTCTACTCTAGATGAAGGCTTCTTCTTTCTCTTCTTCTTGCCTTCAAAATCGTAAGATCTATAATCGATTTCCGATGAAGCCGGCTCTGGGTTCGCTTCTCTCCGCTTCCTCTCATGTTCTTCATATTCTTCTTGGTCCAAATCACCTTTGACATACTGCAAAAACTTCTCTCTATCCTCTGCGTCTTCTGCCATCCTCTTTACCATTACATCTATATCTTTTTTGCTGCCCAGGCTGTTTAAACTAGGATCTTGACGCAGTAAGGTTTCGTAGGAGGTGTCGAGTTCGAAATCGTCGTCTTCTTTATTAAGTTCTATGTCCCTTCTTCGTCTGTAGTTTGTAAGTCCGGTACCGCCGGATCCCCCAAGTACTGGTTTGCCGCAAGCCGAGAATATCTTCTGGGATATTTCTGGGTTGTGTTCTTGGAAGTTCATTATCGCTTCTGATATCTTGATGCCGATTGGTTCCACCACCATTACTACGTTGAATGGATCGAGCAATCTCTCCGCTACTTTCTCTAATGCCACTGTAATGAGAAATAGACAACACTTTAGCTAAAAACAGACATAATAAACACTCGGCTCAATAAGTACTTGGTGAGTCTGAATGCTGAACTTTCTTGTGATCAATTGATGGAGCTTCAGATATGTACCAAAACTGAGGCAGACTTGCCAAAACAGTTGTCATAATAAAACCAATAAATCAGTAAACTTAAACAACACTTCCCATTATGGGGGCAAGCCATCGCTTGTTTTTATGAATTGAATTGTCTCATGACCAAGTTGTTACTTCACACACTACACTCTACCATGTTGTTTTCCTCGACTATTAAGGACCTTGATAAATAAACCACACAAATTCCTTTACAAGACAAGATTTTTTCTGAGTCAGCCCTTTACATTTCCCTACTAACCAACCACATCTTATCCTTATCCTATCCTATTAAACCTCCTTATCCTACTCGTATTAAACCTTCAAAGATCTTACCAACATATCCCTCCCACTGCAGCCCCAGGTCCACGTAGGTGGGCAGACACCCCCGCAGCACGTTGTGGCAGTACCGGCTGCACGACTGTACCTGCTGGCCCGCGCATGCGCCGCAGAACCGCAGGCGCGCCCACGAGAATGCGCACTCGCTTGTTACTTCCACCTGGAATGTTTACGTTGGACTTATTGAGTGTAAGCTATAATATGTATAGTATGCTATAATATATACTGGGAATGTATTCGTTGGACTTAGTAAAGTGGGTGTAATGTAAGCTATAATATGTATAGTATGCTATAATATATACTGGGAATGTATTCGTTGGACTTAGTAAAGTGGGTGTAATGTAAGCTATAATATGTATAGTAAGCTATGATATTTATATAATATAGTATAGAGAAGTGAATGGTGAGATGGTTTGGGAAAATAGATAAGATGGATGGAAGTAAATTAATGGAAGAAATATATAGAACCAATGTTGGTAAATGTATCTTGGATTCTAGACTTATTAAAAGGGTAGTAAGGTAGTGTATTTATGGGAAAATTTACGGTTTATGGGAAAATTTGTTAAGAAATGAAAAGTAAGATGGTTTGGGTACATGGAGAGGATGAATGAAAGTAAAGTAGTGAAAAAGTATAGAGCCAATGTGGATGGGAAAGATAGCAGAGGATGACCAAAAATCGGTACGGTTCTCCATGAGTCGCTCAAACATCTTTCCAATGTACTGTACTGCTTGTTACAAATATAAAATTCACGTTCACAATGTGTGTAACCAAATTTTCCGAAACGGCTCAACCAATTTAAATGAAATTTTGGATACACATTCGGTAGGTGTTAGAATAGGTTTATAACTATCTGTTATAGTCCTAGAACATCCTAAAATATTGTTTTTATTATATCGGTTCGAAATTCCCTAGAAATAATTTATACGGCAAAACAACGTTTGCCGGTTCAACTAACACATTAAAAAACGAGGCATGTTTAAAAAAACTCCGACGGATATTACGTGTATAGGTAATTATTTGCTGCAATAGTGTTCCATATTAACTCCAACTGTCTTTACTTACTTCAGCATTGAATGGGCAAAATTTCGTTGATCATTAAAAAGCTGTCTTAAAACGACAATGCCATTTCGTTGAGTCATATCAACTCGATGAGTCAATTTAAAATCTAAATCTAGGTATGAGTCAATAACTTAATAAAATAGTATCGCTAATAATAAAGAACTGACGTGATTGAATAATTTACATGTTATTGAAGGCACGACTGTATTCGCAATGTTTGAGCTTCAACTATTAACACAAGATTGTAAAGTTTAACATGCTAACATAATATGGCCAATATAATATGACGTTTTTTCTTAGGGTATTCTCTTGAAAACTAGACTAAACTACTTTTTATACGTATTTCATCTTCTTTATATGCTAATGTGCCTCACCAATGCACTCACAATGGTAAGAAATACTTTTTTAGCACTAATTTAATAAAATTTGCCTTGAGGTTAAAAATTCGCACTCGACATCGTCCAGTGCTCGGAATTCGACTATTAATTTCAGTAAAACATGTAGATACTGCAATGATATAGACAAAAATAAGACAGATTATGTTAAAAGAGTATGTTAGTCAAATTCTACGTATGGTTGTATTTACTGATTTAATGTACTATTTGCAAGTATTTTTTAAATACTTTTTCTATATAAACTATGACTGAGCGAAGTTCATACCACTCCGTTCGGTAAATTTTTGTAAGAAGAAGCTAAAAATTTTATTTAACGTATAGAATCAACTATATTAATAAACAGAATCCGCAGAGTAATAAAGTCTTAAAGATAAATCTTTAACAGATAAACCGCATTTATTGTTACTCAAGTTTTCGAAACGGCCATGGTCCGCCCACGCTATTTAATTACATAAAGTTCAACAATTAATTAAAGTTAATTTCGCAAACCTGTATCGAAGCGTATGGTGAATAATATTTAAAAGATGCCATATTGGATGAAGCATGTGTCACGATTGGCGCCCGCGGCTAAATTATCGCCTTGTATGGTGAATCATTGGTTTTAGTTTATATTGAGTTCGGTCTGGAATTTATCGGCGAGATGAAATAAAATTATTGTGTCTGAGCATGTATTTTCGGCGTGAAAAGTGCACAATACTACTTATCCCTACGCGGAGGATATAGAAGTACAAAGCAGTTGTTTTCTATTTGTTCAAAGATGATGATGATACTGATAAATTTAAAGGTTTTTGTTAAAACCAAATTCAATCGAAATTATGTTCTGATTGATCGAGCTTTTTACATACATACATATACTCACGGCTATAAATCCCTTGCAGGGGTAGCCAGAGCTAAGGAATTAGAGATTTTTCAGCCACTTTTGGAAAGTTGAGTAAGGAAAAGATGGTAAAATAAAGGTTGTTGGTGATGGCTCTCCAACCGTATCGCCCAAAAAATCTCTTATAAGCCCCTATACCGTTGGTCGCCTCTTACGTATACCCACCGGAAGAAATGGGGTAGTGCTATTCTAAGCCGACACTACACAGCATTCAAGCTTTTAACATTGCAGTAAATATTACAGCTAAATGTCTAAATAATTCGACCAAGTCACGGTATCGAGGTTTCCAGATATTGACATCATTGAGAGTTGATGATTGAAACCTCTTGATCCCTTTGTAATCTTTTTAAAATCCATTGAAAAAACCGGAGAAGTTTCTAGCTCTAAAGCTCTGGCAACACCTTTTTGGGATTTACAGTCGTGAGTATGTATGTTGAATATAGAAATGCGTATTAACACAGTACCTGATTCATTTTCCTGATGACGTCAGCTCCGGACCGCAGAGCTTTATGGAAAGTTCTGGTGGCGACGAAAGCTCTCCGCAGTTGACTCGAGAGTCTCCCCGGCACTTCTTCGAAGGGCTGGATTTTCGGCATCTGATCACTGACGCATTCCAAATATCTGGAAAGTGATGTAGATGTTTAGAATGCATCAGAAGATTGTTGTTAAAGAGGTGTGGCGACCTCTAGACGGCGAACTCACTCGCACACTAGCAGCGTCATAGCAAATTCTACATCGGGGTATTTAAATGTTTTTCTAGCTAAATATAATTACAAATTGCCAGTATATCTTTGCTGTTCCAACAGAGGTATATAGGGATGTGAATGGTACTTGGTGGAGGACGATCACTGTAGACACATTTAAATAAATAGAGAATCAGCTGAAGCGTGAAGAACAAACAGCATGTATGAGAAGATTGACAAATGAGAATGAGCAAGACGTTTGCCTATCCTAAAGGCTTGATCTCATTATATCTGCATGTCATTCACAAAAGTTAAGTGAAATTTTCAAAAAGCCTTATTTTACATACATCGGCTATAAATCCCTAGAAGGGGTAGCCAGAGCTAAGGATTTAGAAATTCCTCAGCCACTTTTGGAAGTTTCATGGGGAAAAGATGGTGAAATAAAGGTTGTTGGTGATGGGTCTCCAACCGCATCGCCCGAAAATCCCTTAAAAGCCCCTTAAAATACCGTTAGTCGCCTCTTACGTACACCCACCGGAATAAATGGGGTAGTGCTATTCTAAGCCGACACTACACAGCAATTATTTTACATGACCACCTCTCAAAGACCACCAACAGAACAAAATGATGAATTAATCAATCACACTAATACATTAGATTACGAACAGGAATAGAGACCAACATTTATAAGCAATAAAATAATAATGGAGCTAAATAGAAAAAACTGCGAAGTATAATTAACGTCCGAGGAATGTGTTCCGTTATATTGTAGCACTGATTTTTATAAGCTATTAAACTTTAAATTATTGATATCAAATCCGATATTGATTATGGCTTAAACATTACATAAGCTTTGAGCACTGTTTTTTTGACACTTACTTAGGGACTAACTTTTTGTTTTATGTTCATTTGTATTTTTACTTTATTATTATTTTGTTTTGCTTTGTAGTGTCGGCTGAGAGTAGCTTTCTTCCGGTGGGTGTACGTAAGAGGCGACTTACGGTATTGGGGCTTAAAAGGGATTTTTTGGCGACGAGGTTGGAGACCCATCACCAACAACCTTTACTATACAATCTTTTCCCCACTTAACTTTCCAAAAGTGGCTGAGGAATATCTAATTACGAGTATCGATTAGCTCCGGCTACCCCATCTAGGGATTTATAGCCGTGAGTATATGTATGTATTTATTATTATTAATGACTTTGAATAGTCATCTAAGAAGTTGTTTACATTAGCAGATTTATACTGACTACATCAAGAATGAAAAAGTTTTAAATCTAACTATATATAATAAGGTCTACCTATCTTCTCATCTGTAATCATCAATTTAAATAGAAGGGAGGGTACGGCCAGAACTTTGCAATTCAACAGTTTTCAGCCAATTTGAGAAAGTCAGAATAAATATAATACCATTACGGATCGTTGGTGATTGGTTTCCAGTCAACCCAACCACTTTAAAAAATCAGCCATTTAAATTATTAAAAGGGGTCACACATAACTGGAGCTTGGATACTTTTTAATATTTTTAATTGGTTTCAATTGGTCATTGCGACAAATTGACGAGTTGAAAATTCACCAATTGGTAAATATTAATACAACAGACACTTTGAACCAGTTTGTGTTTCATTATTATAATTATAAAGCCTTATTGATGACTGTACGTTAGTATTTTAGATACACCATACTAATCGTTTTGAAAAAAGGTTTCAAGTGGGGAATATGGGTCGGATGCAAATCCAAACATTCTGCCACTGGATAAAAAACAAACTAGATAAGCAGTTTTGTTTTACGACTCTTTCAAAACTCTACTTTTTGGGTTCCGATTATATGCCCTTATATGTGTAAGAAACTTACTTTGAATCAAAATTGTACTGCGAATTGAGGACCACGAACATCTTCTGGTACAGGATCCCGAAGAAGGTTTCCACCATAGCTTCTAGGTCCACATTTCCCTGGCTGTAGTACGACTCGAGCTTCTCGAATAATCTCTCGAATACAAACGAATGCTGCTCGTAGATCATCCCGTACGTTCGTTTGAACATCGAGTGGAATTCCACTTTTGAATTTTGGAGGAGTTGACGAAAAAGTTCTGAAAGGAAAATAGGATTTATGTGTTAGCTATGTGGTACTATTGAATTTCTTAACTAAGTATAACGAATATTACTACATTATAAAATCTTAAAAATAAGAAGATTCTTTATTGACAGTAATATTATTTCCTTCTATTCAATCATATTCAGTCAATATGAATAAACACCATACGTAACATAGGAGTGGTATAAAAAGACAATAAAAAATATAATAAATATTTTACTAGTATCTCAAGGCGTAATATATAAAAGTATTTTAATACATACACTACACCTACTGAAATATTTGAAGGCCACAATATTAGTTTATCGCCTCCAAAAAAATAGATGTAGGTACAATAACATCATCAAAATATATTGATTCTTTAAATAAATATCAACATAAACGCAAATAGTTCTGTTTTAGAAAGCCGCTGGACTGACATACAACAAGACTAACGTGAAACCAGACCTTTTATTTTGGAATAAATTAAAAAGTAAGTTTTGTAGGTAAAACGCGTGTAATACGCACTCATAAAGAAAATTAAAATGATCTTAATCTGCGCTTTCAGCAATCAGCGTATCAAATATATTTTATAGGCGAAGTGTGTCGGCTAAGAATAGCACTACATCACTTCCTCTCGTGGGCGTTCGTTAAGAGTATTGGGATTGGGTTCTTTTAGGTGTTTTTTTGGGAAATGTGGTTGGAGACCTATCACCAAAAACCTTTTATTTTACAATGTTTTCCCCATCCAATTTCCAAAATTGGCTAAAGATTTCTTATTATGAAATTCTGGCTACCTCTTTCAAGGATTTATAGCCGTGAGTGTATATATGTATATATGTAAAATTAAAAAAATCCATACTTCTGCATCATAATTAATTTACAGAAAATTAAGCAACATAGTCACATTGCAGTGAACTTTACATCAAGAACTTAACAGATCATTGCCAATCCTATTAAATCTGCTTTCCTTGCAGTGGCTTTTGTGGGTACTTTGCAACATGTGCGAACTAAAAGGCGGGATATAAAACTGGGAGCTGAGAATAAACATGGCGGCACGCGGCCCCCATTTCCGCTTCCGTCCGCCCACGTGCGATTGCGCGCGCATCTGTCAAACAAACTGTCAAATGGGATTTTAAAAGATTTCTGAGATTTTCACGTCTATCATACGTCCATAATTCTGGTTATAAAGCTGATTTCAATAATCTTCCACTGCTATATCTCAGAAATATTACAAATGCTTAATTTGTTCAGAACGGATATGGTTTGTAGCTGTCACAGCAAGGACCAAGAGTCTAGAAGAATTTTCTCTCAAGTCTAATATAATGAATTTTACAATTACACTTTAGGGCTGTTACATACAGTCTAATATAACGAATTTACAAGGTTTTGGGGAACCCTCTTAATGTTTGGAAAATGTATTCACGTGATGATGATATCATCTACTATAAAACAATTGTAATTGTAATCAAAACGTCGACAGCTCATTAAAAACTACTTTTTTTACGGAAACTCCTCAGATTTTTATCAAGATATTTTTACATGGAAACATTTTGTCTAGCTGTCAGTAAATGTGTAATGTGAGATGTAACTATGAGAACGTAAACATCTATTTTAGAACTTAACTACTTTGTCATAGTAGTGAAAGAAGATATGAGCAATAAAGTCCCGTGTGTTGTTAATTTGTTACAAGTCACAACTAAAAATGTTATTTTCTTGTGCTTTCATCGCATTTGACTGGTTCAACTTAACTACTGGTAGTTACGCAATCAGTTTGTAATTATGTCTAACTATGGTTTTTAATTAGAAATAGAAGTAGCGAGAGCTTAGGCATAGAAAATAGATCAGATATTTCTAAAAGCTGTATGTAAAAGGTGGCAAAGTGGATCGTTCAATACATCTTCCTAATCATATATTTGGATCTTTACGCTTATACGACTATTCCAGAGATAATAGAAAGCATTACAACAGCTACGCATTGCCAAAAGCGATCCTAAAAAACCCAACTGGGGTCTTGCACTTGTATGCATTGTAAATTATAAGTAGTTATGACTAAAAATAATTATTACCCAAAATTATTTTGACAAGAAATGGTACCTCTGTTTCCCATTTGAGGGTATACGGCTCGAATGATATTTGTGTGCATATAATAAGTGGCTATGCTAAGTTAAAAAGCCATTGGCAACGTGTGCGCAGAGTCAAATAACAGCCCTGTCAACTAATCATAGTGTCCTTTTACGCCAATTTGACACCTTACTAAATCACAGCTATCATCTTCGTGTTACGGTGTCGGTTTCGTTGTTAATCTGTGCTCTATTACTAAACGGTGGCGTAATATCAATGTATATTAAATTGTCGTGTGTTGCCGGCTTAGAATACCCCTTTCTACCCACGGGTGTCGTAAGAGGCGACTATGGGTATGGGGCTTTATTGTTTTTGTGCGATGCGGTTGGAGACCCATCACTAACGATACTTTATTTCTATCATCTTGACCCCTATCAACTTCCAAATGTGGCTGAGGGGTTTTTTAGTTCTTTTTGGGGTTTATGGCTGTGAGTATATGTATGTAAGTACGTCTATTAAAGTGGAAATGCGTTTATGATACAATGTTCAGTATGTGAAGCTTCTTCAAGTAAGGTAAGACTGGGAAATAAAATAAGCGGGTGTTAAAGGAAAATAAATTAAAGGGCTGTATTGGCCTGTTTTAGCCGTGTCGTGTCGTACGAATTGGCTTATGGCAACTGGATATTTAATAATTTAATTGATCGTTGAGCTCTGCAGTTAGATTAGAATAGAAACCAATATCTAACAATCTTTTTGTCACCAATCTTTCCTCCTCTCCATGGTTGCTGAGTATAAGACTGTCTTGAAAAGCAGAATTTTACCTGTAACCAACCAAGGTCTGAAAGATGGTGGACAGAGCTTTAAAACGCCCAGCTACTTTCCGCACTATTATGAGGATCTTCTAACAGCATTTTAGGACATAACTAGGCAATACTTCTCTAAAAGCTTTTTTTAACGTTTCAATTTAATTAAAGAACCGGAAAACAATGCTTTAAACGAACAAGCGAAGAAACTATTTACAATCTACATTGCTTAAACTAGTTCTCGATAAGGCAGCATTCCGTCTTACTCGTTCAGCGGGAGTTAGAAAGAGAGAAAGACGGTCAACTATCGTCGCAACTTCGAAAGGATTGTCGTTTGTAAATATTGACTATGAGCTTTCGAAAAATGCTTTCTTAATTTCATTCAACTAGTGGGACTACTGTGGGTTCGCATCTACATACATAATTATGTCCCCAACACAATACAAACTTGGTGGATCGGAAGAAAGAACATCGCCCAAGATGCAAGCAAGTATTTGGGTCCTAAATCGGGCCTTTACATCTATGATTTTTCTAGATATTATCTGTTGTTCATTTATTTTTTGCTGTGTAGTGTAGTGCCGGCTTAGAATAGCACTACCCCATTTCTTCCGGAGGGTGTACGTAAGAGGCGACTAACAGTATTGGGGCTTTTAAGGGATTTTTGGGCGATGAGGTTGGAGATCCATCATCAACAACCTTTATTTCACCATCTTTTCCCCACTCAACTTTCCAAAAGTGGCTGAGGAATTTCTGATTCCTTAGCTCTGGCTACCCCTTTTAGGGATTGATAGCCGTGAGTATATGTATGTATGTTCATCTATGACGGTTGGTGAGGTTAACTTAATTGAATTGAAGTTTTATATTCCAGACTATTAAGTTTTTTTAGCGATTAAGATGATAAGCTAAACTCAAAGTATTAAAGGTATCTAAGGTCCAATTTCTATCACTACCCATAAATACAGTTACTCTAACACGTCAATCAATCTAAGCTGCAGTTTTACGGTAATAATATTAATGGTAGTTGTCCTGCCGACCGCTTGCCGTATTTGGCAGTGACCGTTTACTGCAATTAACGGTACAGCGCGCACTGTCGCTGGCGCCACGGTATATGTATGTAACCTTAATACTTTTTGAATTTTAGGTCAGACTAAAAAAGTGGAGGATATAAATTGAAGGGCTATCGCATTTGCGGATTTAGACCTAGTTATAACAAAATATGCTTTGGATTATTTAAATCTTTTTGTTCTTTGATTATTTAAATAAAGGATGGAAGAATTTCGCGCTGGCAGCCCAATGGCTGCCACCGTGTCAATACACGGTGGCTCAATTGGCAGAGCGTCGGGGCGTATACCCGAGGTCGCGGGTTCGATTCCCGCCTGTGTCGAAATTTTTCTTTCCTTTATTTATTATGCTTTGGATTGTTAGAGCATGTTTGTTGCAGACGTGTACATGTCACGACTTTTATAAACTTTGTAACGATGCGTTACTTTAAAAGTGACAGTAACTTTATGCAATAAGTAAATTCTTTTCACTGCAAACATTCCACAAATCGTAGAAAAAAATGCTCGCCACAAACCTACTCTTTAAAGACATACATCAACATAAAAATTCCTAGGCGTAGCCAGAGTCAGAGTAAAAGTGACATGAAACTATGCGTACTCGCACGTAAAGTACAATAGGCAATTTTAGTGAGATGTGGGTAGAACAAAAAGCTATAGAGCTTTGCCGTCGAGCCGAATCGCTCGCATCGACACCAGACTAAACATCACGAGAGTGGTTGCAGTGTACTTCTGAGTACACGATTGTTTAGAATTGACGCGTGTTTTTATTAAAACTACGTTGGCAAATGTGGAGAGTCAGCTCATTATGCGTATTCAAGCAATGCATTTTTATTAGTAAAGTTTACACTTGCTTATAATAAATCAAGTGTTGAATAGAACAGGAAGATGTAGTTTTGGCCAGGCTACCAAGCTGTTTTTCAAAAATGACAGTTTAATTAGTACAGAACCTCAGTACAGAACCTGTACCAATCATGTTCCAATTATTTATTTGTAGATTAGTTATATGGAAGTAAATAGTCCATCTCATTATTATCATCGTTAACGCCGACCAACTCAACAAAATCGTATATTTCAACCAAATTGAACTTTTCTCCACGACTGTACTCGAGAGTACGGTCAGTACGAGGAACTGGTGAAACGCCGAAGTGGTACTATTATTAGCGGCAGAACACTTTTATTGATCTTTTGTTAGAAATATTTAGCTGGCAGTATTTGAAAATAAAATATTCATTCTAGTCACGCGTTCAATTCAATGTGGGAGGGCCGACCAGTTAAGTTGCACTGCCACGCCATATATTTCTGAGGGTATGGCATGTCACATGATATCTTTATCCTTCACCTTACCGTATGTGATCCTTTTTCCTGCGGAGACCTTCAGAGGTGGCCTATGTCATCAAACTCACTACAAAACTCATACACAATCATATTATTTGTTCATTGTTTTATATTTTACATACATGCATATACTCACGCCCATACATCCCAAAAAGGGGTGGGCACAGCTTCAGAGCTAGAAACTCCTCAGCCACATTTGGAAGTTGTTTTATATTATAAAGTTCTATCTACCAAATTGTCACTTACCGTCAAACTTCCTCGCCTTATTGACGAAGAGGTCAGCGAAGTTGTTGAGCTCGCTCTTGAGCGCGCGTTGCAGCTGAGTCCGCGCCTCCTCTTGCAGCCGCGGCCGGGAGCCAGCGCCGCAGCAGCCCTGGTTCAGACATAGCGCTCCGGCATCTGATGAAGAAAAAAAGATTGAGTATTTGATGAGGAAAGAGGAATTGTGGTTAAGATTACTAGTTGTAAGGTGAAAGTGAACCATTGTCAAGCTTTGTACAAAAAGTGTTATTTTTTAAATATCTTTTTTTTTTTTTAATGGTTCCTTCCTCGGAGGTAAAGAGTTAAACTATTGCGAACACCTTGTTAGAAATCAATACTCTTGAAACTTATTACTCATCATTATCAATTATTATGGGTTACTATGTCCGTGTGCTGCTAAGCTAGTATTGGTGTCAGCGTTTATTTTGTAATTTTGTATACTGATCAAGGTTTGTCAGGATCGTACAAAGTGGCGATCGATAGTCTCAGGCGTGAGTATGTATCATCAAGATGTTAGGTAAAGATTTTTTGCCTGCTATGATGAACATATTTTGCGAATTTCTTTTATTCTGAAACCCTCTGGTTATTCGTACAAAACCGAAAATTATCCTAAATGATCAATTTAATGTCCGCTTTGGAGATTATTGGAAAAAGGAATAAGCACGATGTTATGTTAAATTAAAGCGGTAAACCAAATTTTAACTGCCTCCGACATTCACATTAAAACTTTTAACGACAAACTATTGACAGCAATCGAATCGTCGGGCCCAGTGCGAGGGGTGTCACCCCGGATTAGGGAACATCCCGCGCAATATCCCGAAACTAGGGTTGGCCACTTTATTATAGTTGGTGAGGAATAATATTGTTAGATTGGGATCTGAACATGTAAAAATAATGCTTGTGATTTATATCTTCATTAGTTTTTGGAAGCATTGTAGCGTCGAATGCGGGACGACGGAGTTTTAATTATAATATGAAGGAATCGTTTCTGTGTGACGTTCATCTTATTCAGTCTAACAGTATCATATTGCGATAGTTTCTGAATTAAACGAGATTTTTTGATTTAATATTTCAAAGATTCTTATAAAAACTAATCTCCTACTACTATCATATTTAACAAACTTAAACAATGGTCATAAATGTGTACAAACTAATGAAAATTGGTTTCCTTACGCCCGATTTTTGAATTGAGTATTCAAACTGATAACGACTTAAGTATCGTTTTGTCTCATTCAGTTGTTAAGATTTCAATGCGACATAACGATACTTATATTGTTTATAAAACTGTATGGTACATACATACATACATATACTCACGGCAATAAATCCCTAAAAGGGGTAGCCAGAGCTAAGAAATTAGAAACTTCTCAGCCACTTTTGGAAGTTGAGTGGGGAAAAGATGGTAGAATAAAGGTTGTTGGTGATGGGTCTCCAACCGCATCGCCCAAAAATCCCTTAAAAAGCCCCAATACTGTATGGTGTATATTGATAATAAAATGACAGGGTTATATTTAACGACTTTTATTATTAATTTCACTTTAACCTTTTCCCAACCCTTAGATGCAGTATTCCGTAAGACTGATTGGCGGGCCTTCAAATAAGTTTAAACATCCGCCGGAGAGGCGTTATTACATTACTTCCTGGCACAAAGTCTTGAGGGGTGGGTAGCTAGACTATCGATCCAATGCGACTCAACATCCAAATGTATTGATATCAGTTTTAGGTTTTATTGACGAATTAAAAGGTTGAGCTACTAAATTTAAAATTTCAAGACTTAATTGTCTATTTGTCTTCCTATCCATTGATGAGAAAGGTATCTTTCTAGAATAATTTAACTGTAAGTTTCCTAGTAGAATAAAATATTGTATTCTATTCCACATAAGCTTAGGATTATAATCTGATAATACTAAAAATGCATAAGCATGCGCCTTCATACAAAAGTCCATCTAATATAGCTTGGCTGCCAATACTCTAAAGCCATTTCTCAATTGAAACATTCTTATAGTAAAAAGCTCATAAATTGTAACAACATAATCTTTACAACAACAGTCGCATAACGAAAGCTTAACCGACTGCTGAGTTGTTTACAAACGAATCGTGACTCCTTCAGCGTAAAGAGGATAACTGACAAAATTAACACCAATAATAAACTACTCTTCAAATATAAACCCTATTACAGTCGAAGAAGGTTCAACATGATAACATTGTTGCTTTGATTTCGGGGGTTGTAGAGTAGGGGTGACACATCAATTGTCTATGGTAGACGAATACGACCTCTTTGCTTATGTTCCAATGCGGTTATTGCACGTGACGGATTTTTATTCTTTGTACAACCAAAATTAATTGAATTGTAAATTAGTTCTCGATTGTGTGTTAAATGAGATATCCGACCATATTGTTTAATGGAATGCGTAATGTTTCTCACAGGCGTTCTCATTTAATTAATGTTTAAATTTCATATTATCTTGCAGAGATCAGGTGTGGGAATGATATGAGTAACAATACAATAGCTTTGTATCAAAAACATGTGTTAAAAAGATAATATTTAGTATCATTCTTGTCTATAATTCCAGAACCTCAAAGGATGACTATTTTAATATACACAGATTTTGACAAAACAAATATGTATGTGAAGCTTGCATCCTCAGAATTTACATTGGATAAAGAGCGATATGATATTATTAATCGTATGAAAGCTATCGTTCTAATCGTTGCTGGAAGCCGATGGTTGAGAGCAGAGCACGAGTGGCCGTTGTGGAAATATTTTCGGGTGGCCTATCTCCAGCAGTAGGCATCTATTGGCTGATGAGGATGAAGCGATGATACATCATATCATGTTTTAATAACATAAGAAATACCTTAACACCTCTTTTCGTAGTGTTTTAACAACATACTCATCCTGTCTTTTTATGGGACTTTGAAGGGTTGAAGTGAACCATTCAATTAAACATTTTAATTTGAACGACCGACGACGTAAACTCTTAACACATGTCAGCCATAAACTCACTGTTAAAATATTATTACTTAAGTTAAGGAACACTTAAGTTAAGTAGCTGAAGTTAAGACGATAGTGTAATCAAGAGTCGTAATAATATTTAGTATTAACTATAATATTTTGTGAATATAAAACACAGTTTTACAACATCATTCAAATGTTTAACTGATTTATAATTGTTAAAAAAATAACAATAAAAATGTTGACAAAACCTTCAATAAATCATTTTTGTTTCATTACATCGTATTTCTTGTAAATATTTTTTTCTTATGATGTTATGTTCAACCCAATAGATGATCAGGTAAAGCCTTCGATCGTAAAGCTAATCTACAGTTTGTTATTATCAAAAAATTCGAGACAATTGAAAAAACAACATTTCCATTTGCTACCAGTCTTATTTTTTACGTAGTCTTGCTACTAGGGCGGATGCTAATACTACCCGTTTGCATTATTTCGCTTGAAACTTGAAAGATAAAATCACTTAGTAACGTACAACCCGATAACATAAGCAACCCTGTTTCAGAACGACTCACTTGACACAGTAAAGTTGTTACGTCCATAAAAAAGGCGAACACTTTTGTGAACACTAATGGCTTTTCAATTGATTGTTGTGAACCGCCCGATAAGACAAAGTATATCACTTTCAATCAGTATGACCAATTTTATCGGATTTGTCGTTTTCGTTTATATATTGTTGCTAAGGATACTTGAATTCGCAGCTAGCCGTCAGAGTGACGATAAAATAGCGCTCGTGTTAAGCCTCCTGAATATGTTTTTGATTGGAAGTCAGAGTTATAGACCTTAGAAATTTCCTTCATCAATTCCTTGATGTTTGATCTAGTCCCGCCCGCAGGCTAAAACTGAGGGGATGAAAGGTTAAGCAGAGGAGGAATGGCAAGTCAATATTTACTGTTTTAAATGCACTGTATCTCCTATTTAAATATATGAACGGATTGAATGTTTATAGAGAGTAACTCTATAGCTCCGCTGAGTTGATTTAATAAAAAAAATACTGTTAGAAAATTCATTATATTTGTTGTATATTATCTTATCAAAACGGACACTACAAAGCCTGCACGACTCATATAAATACAAAAAATAACACATTTCCAAACCATGAGCCTTGGAAATGATATATTCAATATATTCATAGGTAGTGCTTTCCTGAGATTGGGGGTGATTCTTTGCTTATTTATATACATACATACATATACATATACTCACGGCTATAATTCCCTAGAAGGGGTAGCCAGAGCCAAGGATTTATAAATTCCTCAGCCACTTTTGGAAGTTGAGTGGGGAAAAGGCGGTAAAATAAAGGTTTTTGGTGATGGGCCTCCAACCGCATCGCCCAAAAATCCAGTAAAAAGCCCCAATACCCTTAGTTGCCTCTTACGACACCCGTGAGTAGAAAGGGGAAGCGACATTCTAAGCCGGCACTACACGGCAATCTTTGCTTATTCGTACGGTTAAATTCACCTGACTAACTGTTAACTACTCCGATAGACATAGTGTACATATAAGGCGTTTGAAAATAAGTAATTGTGAATACCTGAATTAAGCTGCCAAGGTTTTAATGTCACTGTCACTATCCCTTTCTACCTACGGGTGTCGTAAGAGGTTAAGGGTTTTTAAGTGGTTTCTGGGCGATGCGGCTGAAGACCCATCAGCAACGATACTTTATATCCATCATCTTGTCCCCTATCAACATCCAAATGTGGCCGAGGAGTTTCTAGCTCGGAAGCTCTGGCAACCCTTTTTTGGGATTTAGGACCATGATTATATATATATATATGTTATTAAATCAGAAATCTCAATGAAATACCAAAGTTTAACGTGAAGTTAACAAATTTTCACTCGTAAAACGACGAGCGTATTCTATTTGGCGGCAGGAAGCTCTTATCTGACAGAGTCGAGAGAGGTAATCATTTCGTTTCAAGAGGTGTTAAAAAGGTTGAATAGAAGAGGGAGGTAGATTACACGCTTGGCTTCCTCCCTATTTTACAGGAGTGCTTTGAATCTGAAGTGATTTCAGCTTTACAAAATAGAACGCCAAGGGACCAGTTTTTGACTTTAAAAATAAATATGTGATTTTTTTTATTAACGTTTTTGGGTATGAGTAGTGTTACTAACATGAAAATTGTGAAATTATGCTGTACTAAGGTGTATAGTTAGGGGTGTTAGAGATAATGGAATGTTTCATCTTAATGTTATAGATAAAATAAGGTGTTCGCAACGCTATTATCCAAAGAAGGGATAGAAAGGGCAAGGTTGTCAAAAAGGTAAAGGAACTGAAGGAACTATTGTTGGTCATGGCATGGCTACGCCCAACGATTACACCCTTAAAAATTTGAATTTATTATTGTTTTATACCCTATATTGTAACTATTTGTAACCTCTTCCCACCCAATTAAAATTTTGTGCCAGGAATTTATTACTGCTAAATTGATTTGAAATCGAAATATAAATTTATAAAGGAATGATGTCACTCAAATCGTAACAATTTAACGTAACAGCAAGCGAAAAATTAAATCTTTTATCGATCCAACCGAAATCGTTCTCAATAATCTATTCCTCCCATCCGCCCACTAACATCCAACAAATATTCCAAATGCACACCGATCGCCTATATTTTAGTAAATTACAAGTGTAAAAACAAAGAAATGGTTGATATGTCAAATTCCGACACGAAATCGACGCCCGCGCAGAGAAATCTGTGTAATGGCCGAAAGTAATTACTGGACCACCCGGCCGCGCCGCAGGGACGCACTCTTCGAAATAGGGAAGGATGATTCGGAACGCTATTTTTTTTTATAAAATTCACAAGTATGAAAAGGTGTTGATGAAATGATGAAATGAGAATACAATGCGTAAATGAGGCGCAGTAAAGCATACATTAGTAAAAATAATTAAAATTCGAACATATTTATTTGAAAAGAACTCTTTCATATATGACAGGTTTTAATGCCAATAAAATCAGCTAAGAAACTGATTTAAAAATTAATTAGGACGTTGTCATAGCTCTGAATTAAAGAAGCATTTCCGAAATAAATAATATAATTTATCTGCCGATTATAGTATTAAGGTAGTTATGAATATGCCGACAATTTTGTTATGGCAAGAAGGTAACAACAACAAAAAAGTATCAAATGTTTAACCATAATTTAGGGAATATTAATCGAACTTATTGCTTTATTATGAAAGTCCAAACCGACGTACACACTCTAATATCTATCCAATACAACCTATATAAGCACGAACGTATTCAAATAAAACAAAAAAGACCGCGCTACAACCCTACCTAGCGTCTTTAATGGCGGTTTTTGTGAGAGATATAATATTCCCCATCTTTACAATGAAGTCATCAAGAATCTTGCTATGTGTGAGGTCACATCGAGGGTCCCGAATTAATAGATATCGTTCTGAAGATCACATAATTAGAGTAGCCAGTATTTTTTCCGCTCCGTGGTAATGCATCGGAATGCGAGTTTGAGGAAGTTAGTACTTTACATAAGCATTTACTTTCTAGTTGATGTAGCAAGTTAGTGAGCCATCAGTCAAATTTAGGCGCTGGTTTTACGCGAATATGTTTTAAAGGTTTTCAGAAGAACTAAACGTCCTTTTTTAATTATATTTTTATATTATATATTATACCATCCGGTTTATATTATAACATCCCTTTCTCATTCATGTGACGGTATGTTTTTGAATCTTCACCTCTTCCTAGAAGAGAAGTCATGCATACATACATACATATACTCACGGCCATAAATCCCAAAAAGGGGTAGCCAGAGCTTCAGAGCTAGAAACTCTTCAGCCACATCTGGAAGTTAATAGGGGAGAAGATGGTAAAATAAAGTATAATTTGTGATGGGTCTCCAACCGCATCGCCCAAAAACTTACGATACCCGTGGATAGAAAGGAGTAGTGACATTCTAAGTCGGCACTACAAGGCAACATGCTACTATACACGTCCTAAAGAGTGCATCGTCTTGCTCATGTATTAAATCATTCACAAGCGTGCAACATTTACTGTGATAATTGATTCAAATCGCACACCTAATCGCAGTCACGGTTGCCGCTTCATACGAAACACGGATGTTAACCTGATTGATACTTTAACTGATAGATTCATTCGAAATTACTGAAAGTTTCTTATTCTTTAACGTACATTATCAGTCGAGGCAATACCATAAAGAACTTTTTAAATAATTTAAACAAATTGCTTACCTGAGACCAGGTTTTTTTTATTGCATTAACAAATTGATATTTTTTTAACTAAAAACTTAATTTAAATTAGTGTAAAGAAGCGTCGTAACTTATAAAACACGAAGGTTTTTTTCATATATCTACTGATAATTTGGGATGACTGAGCTTCAGAATCAAAATCAGAAATAAAATCCACTGTCTAATCTGACTAGTGGAAGGAAACCGTGACAGGTTTGTATTTATCGTACAAATGAAACATCAATAGTTTCTGCCTACCTAACGGAGTAAATGTAAAAGATAGTTTATGTCTACCCAATGAAACAAATACCCTAAGTATATAAGAAAGCAACAATTTCTACTAAACTGAGAATATATTATATAAGTCATGACTTTTAGAAGTACGTTTGAATAGAGAATATTTCCACATAATCTTCGTTTAGTTCAAGGTCTGCCAGAGCAGAAAATAAACAAAATCCCTGCAAAAATATGCAATAAAAAGGAAAGTTTGATATGGGTGTCATAATTAGAGGGCTGCGAGCAAATTGGTCTGAAGAGTTAATTTGGGGATCGTTCTCCAAAAGCGCCTTTGATGAATTAAGTATATTTTGGGATAAACAAAGGGTTTAATTTGCATGTCAGGAATCGATTCACTTTTCTGATAAATGAATCATTTGTTTCCATAATTATAACACGGTCCAGACGTTTTAGAGAGCTTTGGAATTAAAATTGTTTAAGCTTGGAGTTGCAATACGATCTTGAGCTTTAGACTCGGCTTCTTTTTTAAATTTTGTCTTTTTAGTTTTTTTATTAAGAATATTTAGACCATGTGATTTGATGAGATGAGTACTTTTTTTAACTACAAGTTGCTGAAGTTGTTCGATTTCTGTCCCATCATCATTGTCGAAAATAGCCGCGATGCTACTAATACAGTTTATATTAAATCAATATTTGTTTAACGGCCTATTAAAACTAGGAGTCTGGGTAATGATAACATATTGTGAGTTATAGCTGGCCCCGTTTCACTATTCAAAGCATATATTAGCATAAACAATGTCTAGCCGTACGACATTATGACATTCTGACACTGACTTTTACTACTTTATGTATTCATAATAATTATTTTAAAATTATGCTCGTTGATAATTAGATTAATGGATTTTGTAGTGGAGTTTTGTATTAAAATATAGTTTACAAGACGTTGAAAATTTAAATTCAATTTTATCAAGTGAGTATACCTACTGTCGTGTAGTGTCGGCTTAGAATAACACTACCCCATTTCTACCCGTGGGTGATCGTAAAAGGCGACTAAGGGTATAGGGGCTTTTGAAGTAATTTTTGGGCGATGTGGTTGGAGACCCGTCACCAACAATTATTATTACCATCTTTTCCCCACTCAACTTCCAAAAGTGGCTTAGGAGTTCCTCATTCCAAAGCTCTGGCTACCCCGTTAAGGGATTTATAGCCGTGAGTATATGTATGTATGTATGTAGTATACTGTCCAAGAAAAACGTGGCTATTAATACCTCTGTCACCCTTGGGGAAATACGATATGAATATTTGAGTTGAGTTCGAGTATCTTTACTTTGGTCTTTCCGATATTTCTGCAAGGAAGGGATTGAAATTAAGCTTTTCTTCTTATTTTACAATATTTTCCCCAATCAACTTTACAAAGTAGCTAAAGAAATTCTCAATCCTAAAGCTCTGGCTATCTCTTTGCGGGATTTATAGCCTTAAGTATATGTTTGTATGCATAATGAGTTTTATAGCATAAAGTAAATGAGGAGTTTAAAGAATTTTTAGGAAAATATGTTCCGCGGGCTGATTATGTATCTTGAGCGACCGCGATTGTGTCGCTAGTTGCAATATTGTCGCTGTCAAAAGTGTCAAATCGCATACAAATTTATGACATTGACAGCGACAATCGTGCAACTTGCGACACAATCGTCACTCGCAAAAGATACATAATCAGGGGGCAGGTCTTAACTGGGTACCAGTTCCCTGCAGTTTTGCCATCACTTACCGGTTGTGATTCACACTTTCTGCAAAATACTTTTTATGCATTAATTATAGCGATTGCACGACACAACAAAAGCGACATACCGCTCTCACACGCCTAATGAAACAATATCATGATTAATGCATACTCATTAAAATCATTCATTTCTTGATATATCGGTAATTAAATTACGAAGGCGTATCCAATTTTTGTAGCACGAGTTATATTATCATTTGCTATTCAATAATGTTGTAATTAAGACTGACCCAAATTAATAGCTTTTGGACGATGATGTCATTTGCAGATTAAGTCCTTAGTCATTTAAGCGAAATGTGTTTTTATAAATGGCATAGTAATAAGTTATACGAATACTTGTGTATTTTGAAAATGATAAATTGATAACTATATTATCAAAAAGGCGAAGCCCAAGTTATAGACTTAACTTCAAATGCAGTGTCGGTAAAAGAAAAAGACGGTTATAAAAACTCGTGCTAAAAAATAACTTCAGAAGCTCAGAAAACTTATAAGTCCTAACTTAATGCGAGGAGCACTGTCTGGAATAACTTTATAATACACTTTTGCATCCACCCATTAATAAAGCCGTGTAAAATAAATAGCTATACAATACTTTTCGGATATATTCATTCATTCATTCATATAGTCACGGCTATAAATCCCTAAAGGGGTAGCCAGAGCTGAAAAAATAGAAACTACTCAGCCACCTTTGGAAGTTGAGTGGGAAAAGGTGGTAAAATAAATGTTGTTGGTGGTCTCCAACCGTATCGCCCAAAAATCCCTTTAAAAGCCCCAATTCCGTTAGTCGCCTCTTACGTTCACCCGAAGAAATGGGGTAGTGCTATTCTAAGCCGACACTACACAGCTGAGCTTTCGTGTAACTGATTGAAAATTTGACGATAAGACAATCCGTTGTTTTCCTTCGAAAATTCTATCCTCGATCAAGTTTATTGCATCAATTCTAACAAAACACCTTCAAACCATAATACCAATCCACTATCAGGGCACATCAGGCTACTACTGCTACTTCTACCAAAAGCTTAAGTCTACGTGACTTGAGTTTGTTAGTAATGGGTCGTGAGCATTGATACGTGCCCATAGTCGTTCGTTATGTGTGCATTCACACTATCATACCACGAAATACCCGAAAATGGGGAAGATAACATCGTGGCAACACACGCAGTAGCTTAACGTGCTGCCTGATGTTGTTTTTTTTATATTTTTAGTTTTCCTATAAATGGATTTGATAAATATCGGTGTCAAAGTTTGATGTTTGATATTGGTATGCAATGAAATTTATATCAACAACCACCCACCGACCTGTAACTCTGTTGGTAAAATATTTTTTTTTAAAATGTTATAATCTAAACAAATATCGTTGTTCCAAATATGATTTAGGATACAGACATTGATCAAATAAAATATTAAGTGCACACTCTCTAAAAGTGAAGATAAATCTGCGACTTCTTTCGTCACATCAAAGATGACTCATACAGCCATATGTTTTCATAAACATGGCTTAGGTTAAAGATCAGTTTCACTAAAAACTAACACGTGCACACCTGCCTTCTCCCGGAGGAAATTTTGGGGTTTTTGTTGCCAGGTGCAAGGTGCGACCCTCGTGTCCCTTGATTTGGACGCATTCCTGTGCCTGCTGATGGGGCAAATTGATTAGCCGGTGCATCACGTGCTATCGGAATCACGCAAAGGAATTCATCTTACTCATGCGTTTTTTCACGGATTATATAGTTTTTAAAGTTTACCTACATGTAATGTATCAAAATAGCATCGTTCATGTACAACAAAACTAACCCAATAACTCTTCTTTATACCCTGGTGATGCTATCATCACCAGGTTATAAAGAAGGGTAGTTTAGTAGTAGTTTTGCGTGACCTATACCTATGTATAGGTCACGCAAAACGACAACGTGTTTTAGCATCTGAGTTTTTAAAGTTTCGTGAAAAATTAAAAATATCTGCAATTGTTTCAGATCGTTGACATTGACACAAGTAATAATTTTAAATAAGGAACAGTGCCAAATACGTCTGACAAGCGAGTTCTTTTACTTCAACTTTTATTTTTATTTATCCTTCATCGACCCGCATCCATTCAATTGATTTTCATCTGACCACACCGTTAGCGGTTAGAGTGACATGTCAATTAAGACACCAACTGTTTTTATGTTCCCATAAACGTTTTAAATGGTGTGTCAACATCGTTAACGGAACAACTTAAAATACGTAAATGAAGAGTTATTAAAACTTGTCGGATATAACTTCTTTCTCGTTTTCTAACAAACTTAAACTGCTATCAAGTTAGGAAAGACTCAATACTGAGTACTTGAAATACTTGAAGTAACACTGAATGTGAATATTGAATGCCAAATATCTAAACATGAAGTTTTATTTCTATATATTCTGTTTCATGAAACTTTTTAATTGTATATTTCTGGTGCAAAATATAAATGATAAAAAATATCTTCTATCATCCATCACAATATAACAATTACGGTAAAGTTCACAAATTGGCGAAAATATCAAGGACACGGATTAATTTGAAGCCTGCTTTGTTTATTTGTGTGAAGGATTAGAGTTGTATATCAAAGTTGGTTTGCTTTGGTGTAATTAGTGTTTGATCTAGAATTGTTGATCTCTACAGAATTGTTCAACCGGTGGCGGTGTTACGCGATACTAACTAATATATTCTAATTAGTCAGAACATTAAAACTATCTTCAATCATTAAATGTTCATAATAGAAATTCTCGTATCATATACTAAGGAATATTTAGCTCATCAGGTCGTGCATGATGAAGATACACTGTACCCTCTGATCTTCAGATAACAATGGCCAGTGTGGAGCACTACTTCACCTAGATGCTTTATCGAGCGCAACAGAAGTCTGCTATCCTCACTACCCTGCTAGGCTGACCTAAATTCACATACATACATATACCTACTTGTCCCTAGGCATTTATGGATATCGAGGATCAGTATAGAACATTTCCAAATTTCATAATTATCACTTATGACAGCCGTGAAGAGTAGGTAAAGAAATTAAAAGTAACAATGAAATGCAGTTATCAATTGAAAGCTTACTACACATTTATATTAACAGATATTTCCAGACTTAACCGAAGTTTTTAGACTATATACATAAAAATATTTTATTTTCAGTAACTTATAGTCCATATTTTGTGTAAGTATTTAATTCGGTATGCAAAGTTTTACTAAAGTGATGCTGATTACAAAACCATTTCGAGATATTATGGTTATAAACAATATTTTCTTGGAATTATATCAATTGAAGCTAAGATGACTGTTATTTTATCAAAAAACTGTAACAGTGTTTGACCTTCAATGTTGTTTCAAAGACATACGGTTTTGCAGTTTATTAATAAAATATCGAAAATCATAGGTCTGTTGAGTATAATATCGTAATAATTTCATTTGACATCACAAATTCGTGATATGTTTTGCAATCAGCAACATTTTTACTAAACATATCGCTTCATTTGCATGTCGCTACGTGATATTATCGATCGATGACGTCATTAAGTACAAAAGTTGAACAATCTTTAAAAAATCATAACTTTACAATTACTCATTTTAAATGGAAAATATTCAAATTAGTCTTTTATTTTCATGTTAACTATCGAATAAAATTATTTAATAAATACCAAAAAAAAACTTTGCATACCGAATTGTTTATACTTAATAGGAAAATTAAACGGAAAACATTTTGATAGATATTATGAAAACAATGTCATTATTCCTTTTCCGTACTCTTCTTAACATCTTCTAGGCGGCATATAAATATTTGCTTTATTTACTTAAGTGGAATTTTCTCCAAGTGCAAGTGGCTATGGCTAGTTTATATATATAAGAATTCTACGTCATTCACCCGTTGTAACTTTCTTCTATTTAATTTTCTAGTTAGTGATAATCCGTAATCGATTATCGTTAAGCAATCGGTTAACTATAAAACAATCTTTAGTTGGAATTGCTTTCACCGCGCGTTAATAGAAACAAAACAAATATGGCGCGCTGTGTAAACAATCCGCGCGCTGCCGATGATTGAGTGTTGCCAGATGGAATATTTATAGGTTGATACCTCCGTGGTTTTACAGTTAAAACTTAAGAGGTTTTCTAATAGGTGATCGATAGATAACTATTGAAATTAAGGACAATGGTGCATTAATAGTAAGATTAATTTTATTAACTAAAATCAAGAGTATTTAAAATTTCTCACGATGTTTTCCCTCACCCACATGGCTGAGTTGTACTTAGTCATGTGACAGTGTATTCGTACAAAACGGCGATAGGCTTGCCCCCTATCACGTGAGTACACTGTCCATGCTAAACGTGGGTACTCTGAACACCAGGTGACAAAGTCACGTGATGTTCAGAAGTATTAGTACCTCTGCCAACCCCTTCGGGGATATTCGGCGTGAACGTTTATGTTATGTATTTAAAATTTCTGTTATAGGGAATCGTCATATCACGTCACTGGTGATGGGATTCGCATTACCAGTAAACCGTTAAATAGGTAAAGCAGAAATCTCCGAATTTTTACAGAATGTCGTGTCGTAGTGTCTGCTTAGAATAACACTAACCCATTTTTTCCCGTGGGTGACGTAAAAGAGGACTCAGGGAATTGTCTTTTTAAGTGATTGTCTGGCGAATAATCAGAAAATACCTTTATTTTGCAATCCTTTCCGCAGAAAAGTTACAAAAGTAGGTGAAGAAATCCAAATTTTGAAGCTCTAGCTACCCCTTTTCGGCATTTATATCAGTGAGTGAAAAGTACGTATATCGTATAAGACTTTCAAATTGTAACATAAAAAAGAAAAAAACATAAAACTAAAAATATAATAACGAAAGCAATGCAAATTTAATAGTTCGTATAATTTTATATTGTAAACAATCAAGCTTTGTTTAAACAGCAGTGGTAGTGAATCTTCAAACAATAGCCAGTGTCCCACATTATGATAATTAAAAAGTTTCAAGACTTTGGTAAACTGTTATTGTTAACTTAAAGGCATGGTATATTATATCGTATTTACAAATTTCCATAAACTTCGGGCTACATACCAGTAAAATATTTGTAATTCATGTACTAGTATACAAAAAATAATATAGTGCAAATTTATAGCTGTGTAGTGTCAGCTTAGAATAGCACTACCCCATTTCTTCCGGTGGGTGTACGTAAGAGGCGACTAACGGTATTGGGGCTTTTAGGGATTTTTGGGCGATGCGGTTGGAGACCAATCACCAACATATAAAGTATGTTTTCACCATCTTTTCCCCACTCAACTTTCCAAAAGAGGCTGAGGAATTTTTAATTCCTTAGCTCTGGCTACCTCTTCTGGGGATTCATAGCCGTGAGTATATGTATGTATGCAAATTTAGTGCAGTGTACATTACAAATTTAGTGCCGTGTACTATTACCGCATACTTTGTTATCTTAGTTACCCGCTTCAATATGTAGCTAAGAGATTGAGGTAGGGAATAAGCACTTCGTAACATAAGTAAGGTTTTGATGTGCTATTTATAAAGACTGTTGTGTCGTAACTGCCTTTTGTTGCAGTACCTTGTGTCTAAGTATCTTAAATAATATATTATTTAATTTATGTTTTATACATTGGAAATCAATTGTATTTTTAATTTGTTAATTCATACTTTGTTTATATAACTATCTATATCAGTGCGGTCTTATTTGTCCAAAAATCTAAGTAGGCTAAGCTCAGCAATACTAATACGTAATATTATCTTAGCTTAAAGTAAAGAATAATGAGGCCAGACAACACTTCAATCAAACCGTCTGTTTATATCTCCATAATCTGCCAATTTCATACCTGAAAAGATAACATTACACGTTAATATCACTATTACTATAAACAAGAAATTTAAATGGTTTTGACGTATTTCGCGAGCGAGAAAACTGAGTACGAGAGAGGTAGCGTTTACGTATGACAAGACAAGGAGTTTTGCTGTACTATTTCATTTTAAACTACAATGAATGCATTGCAAGATGATTGTAATTTTTATCATCTTCTGAAGTTTAATGATAATCATGTTTTGTAAACTATGACAGTAAATATTATCAGTAAAATACATGAAAAGTATATGCATATTAATATTACGATTTTTTAACAAAATCATAACGCGTTATCTTTCTTTATCAGGACAATTTTGAATTAAGGTTACACTATTTAATCTAGAGATTAGGCTAACATTTCAATAAAATACTTATCCAAAAAGCAGCGAAGCATCAAATCGCTGCATAATACTAAATTCCCATCGAAAATGCATTCAAAAGTACAAGATTGGCCACGCAAAAAATCTGTTATCCTTCGTCTAATCGCCATTGAAAATCTTTAGAAAGACATTTTTTCGTGACAAAAGGCAATAGATGTAGTCGTGCAGCCGCCTCTATAAAATATTTGTTCAAACAGGAAGGAGTCCCGTAACAGTATTCGGTTTTCGTGACAAAAGTATTGGTATACATTGTTAAAAAGAATTTCGCTTTTATTCGACTCAAATTACTTGTTGTAGTGTATTTATTCGAGTATTTGCTTATTGTAACGCAAATATTTGGTGTGGCAGTGACGCAAATATTGTTAGGAATATGTGGCTAAGTGTTTTGTTGGCATTTAGAACTTTGCTTACATCAATTCCTATCTTTAAACCCGGTGTGCTCTTACTGTAAACAAAGGTGCGCGGTCAATATCCCTCCGCAAATAGCCGAGCGAGCGCGTGTGCCCGCCATTGCGCTCAAACGGAATTTCAAATATCGAATTTAAAATACACGGCTGCACTATGATGACAGACAACTTCGACAAGAGAAAATGAGACGTGAAGCAAAGAGTTCATGTCGATAGTTCCATTTATATCATTTACCAACTCCGTGATAAGATTTAAAAATAGATGTTAACGATTTAGACCGCATTGATTTAGACCGCATTTGTATTTTGCAGTGGTTATCGAACTACAGTTTTTTAAGTAAATAGTTTTCTAGAATAAACATGTTTTTTTTGTTACTAATAAATAAAAGATGAATAAAGGAAAGAAAAATTTCGACACCGGTGGGGTTTTTTCTTTATTCATCTTTTATTTATTAATAATAATCCCCTCATGAGGTTTTCATGTCAAAAACATTCAAATTATATGATTTTTGTTAGTAAAATTCTGTAAGGCCTCGTTAGGTTTTTGGATCATATTGTGTCAATTATTTGACGTGGAGAGCACAATCTACATAAAATTTTACTATTTGCCGACATATCAATATATTAAATATTTCCTAAAAAGACTTATTACCAGTGGCGCCCATTCATCAATTAAAGTATCAATCACGAAGAATAACTCATTTATATACATTCTCAGTATGTCAGAGTTAGAGGGATATTCGCAGTCACCGCTCTCAGGTTTCGCGTCACACTTAACGTTCGCGACGCTAACAATACCTACATTTCCTGAGTTTCAGTATTCGAGGAAAACCTAGACGTGTGCTAACAATTATATCCATGTTTCTCTTTTCCAGACAGGAATTCTTGGAGGCGGCAAAGCCCTTTGCGTTGCGACAAGCCCTTGTTTGAATAGAACAGAAGCGGGAAGCATAATACGAGTACAACCAACCTTAATAGATGTAGATTAGATAGTCTTGTTACGCTCTTTATGTGACTGCTACTAATACCGCTTTGTTTGGAAATAAATACACAATGTTATGTGTTTAGTGACACTATCAAGGTAGGTAAAATTTTACAAAGTGATTTTTGTTTTTACTTGGACGCTACAAAAAAAATATAATTTCATTTTTGAAGTAACGTTTAATGTTGGACATCTAGTTAATAAAAAAACATTCGAGCATTTAAACGTTCGATTAAATTTTGTTACGAAACTTATATGACATACTTTTTAGGGTTCCGTAGCCAAATGGCAAAAACGGGACCCTTATAGATTCGTCATGTCTGTCTGTCTGTCCGTCCGTCCGTCTGTCCGTCCGTATGTCACAGCCAGTTTATTCCGAAACTATAAGAACTACATTATTGGAAATTGGTGCGTAGATGTATTCTGTAAACCGCATTAAGATTTTAAAATAAGATCTGAAAAAAAAACCAAAATTTTTAGGGTTGTCCATACATAGAACTGAAACTCAATTTTTTTTTTTCATCAAACCTATATGTGTGGGGTATCTATCAAAAGGTATTTAAAAATGATGTTGAGGTTTCTTATATCATTTTTTTCAAAACTGAATAGTTTGCGCGAGAGACTTTTTCAAAGTGCTAAAATGTGTGTCCCCCCCCCCGTAACTTCTAAAATATGGGCATAATACTGAAAAAAATATATGATGTGTATTACTATACAAACTACTAACGAAAATTGGTTTGAATGAGATCTAGCCCGTAGTTCTATTTTTAAACGTCATAAATCAAATTACTTACCTAATTTGGCTCCCATGATTTTCACACAAACGGGATTTTCTATATATATGATAGTACGGAACCCTTAGTGCGCGATCCGACTCGCACTTGGCCGGTTTTTTATTATTTCTTAGAGTCCTAATGTTTTAACTGCAGTTTGTTGGATCGTTATTTTACTTTGTTAAATTAAATCTTAAGCAGCATACTTTGATAAAATAAGGCTAAGAGCTTAGCTTATCTGTTTTACCTCAATAATAGAATTTCCTGGAATTCGCTCAGCAATTATTCTCCATATGGTCTAATATGCTGCCTTACTGTCGAATACCGTTAGAAAATACGTAGGCATTTAAGGAATCATCTACAATACTTAACATTTGTCGGTATCGGTATCTGGAAGAACGGTTTCTACTTATGTGAAGCCGAGATCGTAATCTACTTATCTGTGTGTCTTTTGCCAATTTATCTATGCTTTGTGTATAAGAAAATAGGCAACCAAGTTCCTTACTGCATTTAAGTCCGTTTTTTTTTATTTCATTAAATCATATTGTTATATCTATTCGATACTCAATATGTTTTATTTTCTTCTGACCAAGACCACCAAATCACAACTTGTATTTTTATTCATTAATTGTGATATAGTATATAATAATTAAGTCGTAACGTATTGTAAAGTAAGAGTATTGAACTACATCCCATCGAGTTACGAACTAACTAAATAGAGCTAGAACAAAGTGAACATACAAGTAGGTACCATGATATTAATAGGTATGCATGTTTAAAAAACAAACAAGTAACTGGCAAGCTGGACGCGCGCTATGCGCTCGGGAGTATAACAAAACTGCATTAATTAAACCTCTTTTCATAACCGAGTTGAATAGACAGTGGAAACGCCATGTTTAAAACAAGTGCCAACTGAACTAACATACGTCCCACTTGATTAAATATAATCAAAACGGTATGTGGGGCCTAATTGCTTGCCTTTCATTTGAAATGAACGTAGTGTCAATTTTATAAATTTAATAATCTAGGTTAATAGTTTCTATTTATAAAAAAACTACCCTATTTCTTTTCACGAGCGGTATTACAAAGACTTTGACATGTTCGGTTTCTGAATTGAAGGAGGGTACTTCATTATCATTTACCTTTGCTTGCTTGCACATTATTGTTTAGTCCACCCGAACAGCACAATCAATTCCTCTTTCAACTACCTAAGCGACTCTCTGTAGTAGGAGTTCCAGGAGACATTCCAGGAGAAATGGGAAAATAAGTAATTTTTTTAAATTGATTTGATTATAACCACTTTAGTCTTAACGTAATGTGTATGAGTTATATTACTATGATTTGCAAAAAATATTTAGAAAAAAAACAAAAAAGTATTTTTTTTCACTATGGCAAGTTGGACGACAAGGTGATCGAGTAGTACGATTTTTTACCGCCATGTTAGCAACACTGCTCTGGTCATTTTGAATACAATTTTCAACAGCACAGTGTCCTACATTGTTACGAATTTATTCAACTTCAATTTGATGTGAAAATACTGCGGAAAAGGTAAGAATTTTACTCTAAAACCCCTAAAAACAATGAGCACGTAGCATGTCCTGCCAGTCACACGAAATCATACAAAAGTTGTTATTCTAATTTTAAAATGTGTTTCCTAAATGGGAGCTTTTCGGAAAGTAAGAATTGGCTAATTGTTAAGCTGTTTAGCATATTTGTTTGGTGTTATGGGTGAAAGGGTGGAAAAGAGGTGGTTTTAATTTTTGTCCCACCAGTCACCAAAAAGTCACAGTGACTAGTGGGACATTTTTTTAACACTTGTTTTGGACTGTTCTAAGCATTTCTAACCTGTTCTTTTCATTTTTGTTAGTGTGATTGCTTTTAGTTTCTGCTTTTAAGATGAATGCTGCTGAGTGTAAAAGAAAATCAAAGGAAAAGCTAAAAAATTATGCAACTAAGTGGAAGACTGCTACGGAAAACAAAAAAAAATATGACCTATAACGACGCAACAAGGGTAAAGCTTTACGTGAAACTAATGAGACTGCAAAAATTCAATGAAGAAAGAAGGAGAGGCTACGCAAAAGAAAACAGAGAGAAAATAAAAAGTTAGAGGGTATCAAGAAGACTGCTCTTTCGCCGTTGGGTTCTTACAAGATAAATTAGAAAAGTTCTTTCTGAAAGGCAAACCAAAAAGTCAGCTGTATTGATGCATGTTTTAAAGGAAATGTTACCAACGGAGGCTATTCATCTAAGTGCTAAAACAGTTAAACCTACAGTCGTAACAAAGGGAAACAGAAGTGGGTTAAACATTTTTATGAACAAGATGACATAAGCCGCCCATCTCCCAATAGGAAAGACACTATGTCAATCAAAGATAAAGAAACAGGTAAACGTGCTCATGTCGCTAAGAGGCACATGATGATGACCATTGCGGAAGCATATTCCCTGTTTAGAACTGAACATCCCGACACAAATTTGGGGAAGAGTAGGTTTTATGAACTGAGACCGCTCCATGTGAGACCTATGAGTGAGATGCCTCATATCATAACATAATGTATGTGTCTGCAGCTACCACGCAAATTATGCGTTTTTATTAGAAGCACTGAATAAGTTTTTTCCAAACCTGCCAATTACTACCACTGAGTTCCTGAAACGCATATGTTGCGATACATCTAATTGGCATTGCTAACATATTCTCTAAATATTTCGCATCTGTATATGTTAATGACAATTCTGATAAATTCAGAACTGACTCCCGTACCAATAATATTTTTTCAAATGAGAACAAGCAATCCAAGTCACATATTTGAAATCATCCGGAGGAGACGGCACTAAATTCGTAATGGACGGATCGAGCGAACCGTACCATATTTCTAGTAACCAAGTGATGAAAATTGTTAAAGAACCAGCAATAAAAATGTGTAGAAATAGAATTTATTACCAGTTTGAACAAGCCATTGTGTGAGAGCAATACTTTTACTTGATTAAATATAATTTAATAAAACCAAAAAGTATATTTTTTGTACCAATTTCTTACTTGTCCCACCAGTCACAAAAGGCTGTCCCACCAGTCACAATTTCTACTTTCCATATTTTCTTGTAGAAACTAAATGTAGTGCCCATTTTAAGTTCTTGTTTTAGTATATTTAATCAATAAATAGTGCTTAGTACAATACATCTGGCTAAGTACAGTATTTGGGCTAAAATCTCGATTGACAGTGCAGAAGGTGGAGGGGAGGTATTTTTGAGTGTCCCACCAGTCCACAGTCACCTTTGACAAATAAAATATCACTAAAATATTTAAATATAATATTATTTTAGATACAGGTTTTAAAAGTTGGTTCATAATCTATTGTAAAATATATATTTGATCATTATATCAGATTAAATAACAAAGTTACAGGTCTAAACATTAGGGATTTTGGAGTAAACTGTCCCACCAGTCACAATGGAATGCCCCAGTAGCAGATTCTCTGGCTTCTACTCTTTGGAATTATACATTGATTATGTATGCATGATTTAGTTATATTGTTCTTCTAATCTATTCCGATAATGCTCAGCTAAGTTAAAATTGTAATTTTGAGTTAATTACCATTCACATGTCAAGACTACTTCATTGGTAAATAAACGTATTGAACACAGAAAAAGAGTGCCAACATATAATTAAGTCGATGTAATTCTAACCGCACAAATTATAACGCCCGCTGCTTGCGGTTCACTTTGCTCGGCCGAGCGCGTCACATCTCTTGTACGCTTAGCTTTGTTTCAGCGCGGCAGTGTGGTATTGCCAGGCTCGAAATTGTACTGTCATATCTTGTGGGATAAGACAGCTGTCTCTTTCCTACTTCCTTAATATCCAATGATTTTATCACTATTTAAAGGATAAGTTCGAAAAGATTAGCATGCTAGTACTGACAAACTGTACGTATTACAGTTATTTTCAGTTTACCTCCACAGATTCGCATATTTAAAGAACATAAAAAACAAAATAACTCTTTACAAACTGTAAAACCACATCATAATTAACCATATCTCAACTCTTCAAAGTGTTCGGAATACTTAATAACGCGATAATACCCACTGCACATTTACACAAGGCATATTCGAAATGAAAATAAAATAAAGTTTAATTTGAAAGGCCCCGAGCGCGTATTAAAACCGATAGCGGCGCCACAGAGTTGTCTAATAAATCAGAATGCGCCTGACATCTGCACTTCCACCACTAAAATTATTGCATTCCGATGTTGAGCTAACAGCAAGCAACCATTGCTGGCCCACTGTGAGACGGCCAATTTGACGGACCCTTACAAATAGCAAACTATAATAAAATCCACGGATTTATATCCCATGCAGAATGAGTGAATGAGTCACTGCTGAGAATATATGCTTTGACAATATAAGTTGCAGACATGGTTGACACATCTTATAAATTATTGATTTGAGATAATTATCGTGTTTTCGAAAGATATAAATTTTGTAATTCTGTAACCAGTTTTTGTATATAAAAAACGTTAACAACGAATAGATTATTTGATCAAAATTAGATACGAAGTTATAAAAATATCTTGCTATCTTTGTAAATAAATCTTTATACGATTGATAGAGCAGTAATTGTCCCCTTTGTATGAATTCATTTAGTGGATAACATAGTTAAAAAAATTACCTCTAGTTAAATAAAACGTAAACGGATACTAATATCACTATATGAAATGTTTTTTTCAAACAATTATTTATTATAAAACCTTAGGAATAGATAGACCGGATGAATCCAGCCAGTGCTACTGTGTCAAGAAATAAAATAAAACAAGTAAAAAATGCTATTTGTTTCGTTACCTGCAATCCAACTGTATGACATTGTGCCATGCGACGAATTTCCGAAAATCATAAAGAATAATGGGGCGACTCGGACCTACCACATACATTATTAAACACAAATCGCTAGTAGCCGTGAAGATGTCTTTATGCCAAACATTTGTTTGAACAAGAACCCGTAAATCTTGTGAAAACCTTCAAAAAAGTGATTATTATTTTGATACGATAGTTTAACGACGCTTTTGTCACTTTTTTGTCTCTTTATAGGACTTTGAAATTAATTTGAGTAAAGGAGGACAATCTTACTTTGCAGTTTTGGACGTGTTATGTTACTATAACAGTTTTCCGATTTATTTTTTACTAATGACCCAGTCCGAAATCGCACGATCGAACTTTGATTAGGCCGGGAATATTATTATCACTCTCAAAACCTATTGGAAATCTTACGTAACTATGAATAACGCTTTTACCCCAACAAAACTAAATATTATGAAATCTTAATTTAATGTTTTTTGACATGAATTCCTCATGTGGAGATTATTACTCATAAATAAAAGATGTTATTAAAGGAAAGAAAAATTTCGACACTGGCGGGGTTCGAACCCCGCCAGTGTCGAAATTTTTCTTTCCTTTAATAACATCTTTTATTTATGAAATCTTATTAAAAGCCCAAAGCCAAAAACGGGGCAGTCGTTAAACAAAATAACTTTCAATCTATCGTGAGTTTACATATTTAAACGCAAAAAATCCGATAAAGAAAATAGCGTGCCTAGAGTCATTCTATTTAAAATAATGTAAAGAATCCTTTAGACAGATGTTTAATTAGTATGAAATTGTAGGAAAATTCATTAGGCGTTAACAAAGACTCGCTTTGTAGGCAGGTAATCAGTGAGGGTAATAATTATGTGGGAGTTTGATCTGTAATTGTAGGTTGAATTATCACTAGCTATTGTCTCCTATCATAGTAATTTGTTACTATTATTTTGCTGATTAAAGTACTTAATTAGCCGTTGGATTAAGAAGCTTTGTTTATATAGAAAGTAAGTATAAACGTATTGAGCAATTAATTTACTTATATATTAATAATTTATATATATAACAAATAAAGATAGCCAGTGATGAGTTTCCAATCGCATAGAGATGAAGGCAAACTTTCTTGTTGAGTATTCCATTCCATGTCTAGTCTATTTCCATCTTTTAAAAAAGAACTTAGATCTATTCAGTTCCAACAAGCTATTCTTTGTAATATGAAATCTTCAAAGTTTGCTTATCATACAAACGTTGAGTGCTGTGCATTGGCTTGCGATACAGAAATAGATCTTATATTCAGGTCGGCCGACCAATATCGGTACTTAGTTTTAACCTTCAATACAACTACTTCTTCTATTTCCCACTCTTGGTAAACCTTAGATTTACGCATTTACCGTGAAGAGTAGGTAGCATAGTCATATTTTCTAGAGACAGCCACAGAATTTGAATCGAAGAAATGACAAAGGGCAATTCATTAAATCGGCTTTGTGGATTTCCCCTGTTCCTTGCTTTATTATAAGCGATTATTTGTTTTATGTCATTTGTATTGTTTTTTTATAGCAACGATTTTATATTTTTTCTCTTATTAATAGCTTTTCCCATTGGTAATAAATAACGTTTCAGTCACTAACGCACTTTCGCGATAATATTAAGAATTTAGCAGATTGAATCTCTTAAACCATTAGTTATTACTCGTGTAAACGTAAATCTACCATCAGTCAAAGATGAATGTTTAGTATCCATCCATATAAACTAATTTGCTCCAGTTAGCTCGCGGTAACATATGGCCCGATATATCTATTTTCGACTCCTGCCTTTCGTTTGTCATCAAAACGAAGTGTATCTTTTAAAGGAAGGTACTGAAAGTGCAGCTGCAGTCATTAGTAACGACATATTTTGTTGATTTATCAAACTTTGACGTCAAAAAGTGGGTACTCTGAACAAATATGGTTATGAAAATACGATGAAACGAAGTATTATTCAAAATCTAAATGTAACAAATGAAAGTACACTAGTGTTCCTGAGTTATGCTAAAAGATCCGCCATACACCAAACCAAACCTAAACCCAAGTATCAAATATATATATTTTATCACATATAATTATTAAAAAACAATTAGCTCGTAAGGTTTTAACTTTTTCCTGGTCATAAACTTCCAGCAATGCGTGTTGGCTCTTAAAACTTTGATTAAACAAGTGTTCATTAGAGGTTCGTTTATGTAAGTTTTTACTTACATAAACGAACATACGACATACGGTGACATGAGAAGTATGAGTTTCTCATACGAAATCTGTCAGTATCTCACTTCTCACATGACATCCTCGCTCTCACACGCCTCATGCTACAGGGGCTGCACTTTTTACTATTAGTGCTAAAGCAGTGTGTACTCGTCCAGTAGAAAAAAGAAAGGTTAATACTTGACTCTCTATTAAAGACACTTCTTTTATTTATTAATTCAATAGTTAAACAATCTAATCTGTAGTCCTTTTTGCAGTTATATTAATCTATACTTGAGCGGAAATCGGGATATAAGGATATAATTTTAATACCATATCAACAATATCAGTACGTAACAAAATTAATATTCCTCATCGCAATCAAATTCCGAAGCAACCAGTTCGAGCATAACTTTAATGTCTGTGTTAATTGATACAAAAGGAATGCCTTTTAATAGCTCCTAAAATAAACCCACGATTGATACTAGAAGAATTTATAACAGACAACATTTCTTTTGAAAAATTAGACATACCGTTTAGATTGATGTTCATAATTAAGTGAACACGTGAAACATCCATAAGTACCCATTCCGGAGCTTCAACAAACCATCAATACTAAACGAAGACGTCCAAGCCTACTTTACATCTGTAATATGCGGTACTTATGACTAATTTCTACTTCAATTTACTTTCAGTGATGACAAAAGCTCAACTATCTGACAAAAGTGTTGTAATTCTTCGGCAATCCTCACCGTTACGTGTTTGTTTGGAAGACTTTCCAGTAAGTACAAATTGGTGTCTATAGCTTCACAGACAAGGCTGAATTTCGGATGAAGAGCGAAGACCGCCGGCAGCTTTGACCAAGCGAAGATAACATCTACATTGCTCAGGTAGACTTTTATTGCCGATGTTCCAGCACTACCTTACTCGGCACGGGAGATTTTTGTTTCGTGTTACATTTCACACACGAGCTCATAAAACTTCATCTTGTCTGATGCATGTTCAAGATCATTATGATATTCGGTCGTCACAGAATCAGCAACGCCTAAGTTACTGATCTTAACTCTTCTCCCCTAGTTTTAACTTTAAGGAGAGTTCATTGAACGTGAACTGACACCAGATCGAATTGTAAACTGGTAGATTTCAATCAATAATCCGGTCGCGTACACTGCGTCGTCGGGGAGATCAACGGAATACCTGAGCCTGGCTTTGTCATGTTAAGTAAACAGCAGTCAGCTCTCATTATTCAAGTATTTTAACAAGGCACAAAACTATTTCTTATATCCCTTTTAAATCCTTCCTACTCCCAGTTTTCTTAAACTTACATTTGAACTATGAGATTTGACTATTGAAAATCCAAATATCTAGGAAAATGGTTCTGATAGAATGATGACATTAAAACAAGTCAATATATGTAGTGACAAAAGATTTCACGTTTTTGAGGAGTATTGCGATTGTAAATGATCGCGGTCACACCACTCGCACCACCCCGACGAGACGCTAGCCCCGGGCGCTATTGTGTCGGATCGTCTTGTTTTTTACGTTCAGGCGCATCTCGATTCTCGCCCACTTGAGTTTTTGGAATTCCTACAACATCCCCCTCTCCTCCGCCGCCGACGCCGCCGGGGGGGGTCCGAGTTCATTCATAACGCGGCGTGATGCCCAACTATCTCCACTATAAGTATTAGGTTCCATTACTATCGATTGTATCTATCTAACATGTGCACCGGAAACGCCCAAACAGTTGTCCTTGATTCTTTTGTTTTGACAGGCTATATCGTTCACTATACCGACGCGAAGACCATAATTATAATATAAGTCACAAAAGTCAAAGTTGTGCTCCCACGATCATAATTTGTGGAGTCAGGCTTCCATTGCACCTTTCTTGTTCAGTGCTCTCAGTTACAATGCAACCATTACTTACTTTATTGTTTAGTAACATCGGTAGAGTGCATTCAGTTTTAAACTTATGATGTTGTTCCACAATACTCCACATACACGGAGCGGTGTTCTAGTACTTTATGTGTTAGTAAACGATAACGCGATAGCTCTAGACTTGTTTTGCATTGTTTATCTTTTCATGTCACAAAGATGTTTAATTATGTTCACTTTACAGTTACAGCACCTGCTGCTTTAATTACGAACGTTGACATAATTACAACGCGGCAATACGGCAAGATACCTAATTAAAAATATGTCTTAAATATTATTAAAAGGGCAGCGCGTAATTAGGTACAAGTTTAAAAGATCTTTATTAAAGATCAATGGTCATGATTAAAACAATCGTCAGTGGCGCTATGGAAGGTGGGGTGATCGGCCATGCACTCTCACGGCATAATTACAGAGCGTCCGTCGCAGTTTATAGGCCGGCTCTGGTCCGCGCCCCGTGCCCCGCCGCCCGCTCCCCCGGCCCCCGCGACGTCTGCGCCGGACCGCATTCCGCTCCCATGCGACCGCGTCCTGCACCACCCTGAATCCCCAGATTCAGGCTACGAATAGTGTTCCCGATGACATTGTGACTTTCATTTTTTACGTTTCCCAACATCCACTCAAACCTATTAAATTAGGAACGAATTCGAGACGAAATATACTGAATCATGAAGGTCGCTTCCAATTACAGTTACAAAGGACTCAACTCAATACAGTATCAACACTATCAAATTATCGTTGAGATATTCCCAACATGAGATGGACACAGATTTAAATCACACAGTGCATAAAGATAGGCATAGGTAAATATGAGGAAAGTTAATTATTTCCCCATAATATATGGTCCCATTTAGAGTTGTCTCGGGAAATTAAACATATGATTAGACCACGTTTCAAAAGTCACAGGCTTATCGACTTTTAGGCCTCACGAAGCCACTTCTTTCCCTTCACTATTGACAAAAAGAGAGCAGCTCATATATTCTGAGTAAAATATTAGCCATGTGATCAGAATTATTGAGCTTGTGGTATAAGATGAAATGTGAGTGACAAACTCGTTCACAAATGCTTTTTCTAAAGACGCGATTCTATTGGTATTACTACTATAAATATTTATTAAGAAAAGAATGATAGAACTCAGCAGATTTCTCTCAGACCTTTTATATCCGATAATCCCGAGTTGCTAATCCGATAACGAGCAAGGATGACGAATCTGACCAAGGTTTATAATCGAGATAATAATTAAGCGAGCTCGCTGGCTGACATTCTTGCGTTAAAAGAATCCGTGAAGCATCGGAATGCACTGAATCGATTCGAACTCGTTTCGTTTTCGCCACGTCATAACTTGCCTTGGGCCCACACCGGCTGGCATGGTCGTTTATGTCTAGAGCGAGGAGAAATTACCAATCAGGTGACATTATGCTTTCAGCTCTTCGTAAATGCACTCACGCTTATTCACCACAAACGGAAGAACATATCCAAAATTAACGTATTTCTCGCAGTTTAAAAATGACGTACGAATGAATTGGAACATCAGATAAATTTTCGACAACAATGATATATCTGTCTAGCAAAGGACATGCCTATCCCTATCTCCTTGCTAAGGTGTCATTCAAGCGGATTTACGGTTTTTAGAGTCATTGGTGGGCAATGTGATTGTAACCCCATCATGAGACATCTTGAGTTAAGATTAACTTTCGTCCTATTGTGGTTCTTGATAGGAAATTAGTAATGAACGTTTGAATACTCCAAAACAGTTTAAATCTAGTGGTTTTCTAGACCTAAACTGCACAAAACTACGATCAGAAGTGTGAGAGGTGTAAAGATCAAGGCAATAAATTGTCTTAATGTGAAATATAGCTGCATTGGGTTATAAAAATCTGTAATGGTTATATTTATGAATAAATAAAGAAATAAATAAAGGGAGATATCTTTCACCTTCAGGATAAAACCACAGGAGTAGTAGAGTATACAAGATAAGAACAGACTGGTTTCAGAGTAATCTAGCAGGTGTATGCAATACTACGCACCTTGCGCCCGTAATTTGAATACCTTAGTAAACGCAATAGTCGTTCCGAATATTACTCCGATATTGTCTTCCCAACACAGAAGAATGATAAGAGTTTATGTTTAGTGGGGTGGAAGAGTACTGTTACAATGTTCCTATCTCATGCCGAATGGTCTGCCGATATAAAAGAAGTCCTTTAATATTTTTGCCACATGAATTCTAAGTCCTATCACGTAAATTTTTTGAGTCACTTATGTACACTAACGTTACGAGTATGTCACACAGGTGTAGGCACATGTTGGTCAGCGAATTAAAAAATCATACCTTCCTCATTCGATGTCGCGTTCTTGTTACTGATCTACCAAGTTCTTAAAATAAAATTTAAATATTCAAAACGTCTTTGTTTAAAATGCATACAACTTAATATGCAAATTCGGAAACACCAGTGGATCGACAAAAAAACATATCAAAAAGTAATTAGGTTTCTAAATTATTGCATCAAAACGCCATTATTTTGAGAATGCCATTATTGCAAATTATGATGATCATTTTAAAAGACCAATTTTCGTTTTGAAACTATATTATTTCAGTGGCTAAGGACGGATCTGATAATAATATGGAAGCAAAACCTCAAAAAATAAACGTAATGTATTTTAAACACGTGACAGGAACACTTACAATATGACAACAAAGTCTTAAATTCATCAAAGTACAAGCCAGTAAAACACAAATACTAACTCTATAAATGCTAAGTCATCACAGCTCATATGATGAAATGCATTCGAATAAGCTAAACTGAGTAACATGACATGACGTGCCGAAGTCGCCAAAAAGAATAAAAACTTTAAAAAACACTAACGGCTAAAAACCACTAAAAAGGTAGACAGATCTTTAGATTTTGAAAAATTTTTTAAAAATGGGTTGGACTATAAAATATAGTTTTACGTAATTTAGGAAACTTAATGCATACCTACTTATATTATTTTAAAAGTGGGGTATATATAAAATAAAATGCCTAAGCATCAGCCAGCATTTGACATATGCAATTTTAAAATATAAAACTAGACCTTCAGGTATTGCATCATACAGTTGTCTTTATACACAACATGTTTGACGACAGCCTTGACCGAGTGGAAAGGTCCGACTAGCTTCTTGTTGCGGTGCGGAGGTAGCGGGTTCGATCCCCGCTGAGAGCAATATTTATGTGATGATGGTTTATTACATATATAAATTTGAGTTAGTATCCCACAATACAAATCTTAGTTAGTTTGGGGCTAACTTAATCTGTATATACTTGTAATATGTCTGTATACAAAAGGCAAGTCTTCTCTTAAAGCCGAAGTTAATGTGCTACACTCGATATGACGCAGACATGATTAAGCCGTGGATACTGTTTTAGACAGGAAATTATCTCTTTCCATTGATGTTTTTGACCGTTGTTTTATTCCTACATTGAGAATTACAAACATTTAGGGAGTGTTTTGATTTTATCCAGATTTCTGATCATAAAACTTTTATGAACTAAAAAATAACAGACTACACAAATATAGGTGATGATAAATTACAACATTGGGTGTAAAGTTTATGAATGACGGATGTAATAAAGTAATTGTAACATGCATTTGTATAGTGAAATTGACATGATCGAAACTGCCGAATCCATTCGGAAAGCACAAAGGCATACATCGAAATCCCCAGATCGTTTCATTCGGAAATTAACGTCAAGCACAAAGTGGTCTGATAACGTAATTAAGCCATAACGTATGCGACTGACGGCAGACCTTCTTTGCATAAATTCTTTAAAGAAGATAAAACTAAACTGACAACCGCTTGAACCAGAATTTGCTGCACATTTTTTGCTTGGTACAGTTGGAATTGGCCAGTCGCGACCGGTCTCGCTACGGCACCGACATGTCGGCACCTGCCTCACAGAATGGAACGCTGATCGCAAAATTAAAAGCACGTACTTTATAGCCATTTAATAACAACCACCTTCCGGAATGCGAGTCACAGATTCCTTGAAAAAAACTTAGCTAGGTATGAGCAACGAAGGATGTGAAGCCGATTTACGCTCAGCGAATGACGAAACAAAGCGTGGGCAAAACAGATGCCGCCGGAATACAACGGACGAATATGACCTCCAACTGCAATATTTCTTAAAATAATTTACATAAACACTACCTAAAACATCACGTTTTTAATAAATTATTAAGCAGACATGGTAACGTAGGCGTTAGTTATAGCTTATTCTCAAATAACTTAGACTTACGGGTTAAGGTGGTATTTGATTGGAGTTGCAGGATAAAATTCCATAACATTTAATTTATTATTATTATCCAGAGGAAAAGTATGAATTTCCAACGATGTGTTGTGAAAAACGAATGAAAGATATGAAGAACTTCTGCCAAAGGTCAATCTTAAAAAAAGGATCATAAATCAGGCAAGGCTTTCAAAAACCATTCAATATCAACTATGCAACAAAACAATATATTAAAAAGTTCGGCAATATCAGATGTCATGCGTTTTCTCAAGCTATTAAAATAACCCCTGCAATAACACACAAGCACACAACATGTAATATGATTGCAAAAACATTTTATTGTGTGGAACATCCTGTTTCCCGAACGGTTCCAGCCTAATTACAGAACGGACTCATATGAGACACGCACAAGGGCCTGCTGACGCGATCCATTCAACTTGCTATGAAAGGGTTATGTGAAAGAAGGTCCCAAATAAGCTCAAATAATAGCTCCTCCTGACGCGGAATGCGCTAATCGGATTTCGTTGTCGTATTGAAGTACTACAGAGGTTGATTTTATTTTATTAATTAGTAGGCATTCGCTGGAAGTTATTTTATATTGCCTGTTTACTTTTTAACCTGGGATGCTTTATAGTAATGCAATTCGAAAAAAAAAATTTTTCCTTCTTTATAATATGTCTTCCAAGTCATGTATGTTCTAGTTGCTGGCGGCAATAACTAAATCATGCAGTTTTAGTTTCAACCACGCCTCTACTTGGCTATTATTGCACCCATCATAGCTAAATATTTATCTGTTTTTTTTTCGTTTCGTCCTACTTGCCTTGTTTTTACATAGACGAGTTACGTAATTTTCAGACTTATATTTTCTTTTAGTGGTGTCGACGCTACGTGATGTTTAGATTGATTTGGTAGATAAATAGTATTTTTTCACGTTTATCGTTAAGAAATAAAGTTATTCATATTTAAGTCATTCAGTTATATTCATATCAAGTGAATTAGGACTCAACCTAAATTAGGAAAGTATTTTTCTCAGCATTGATCATTGTAAGATAAGCCAGTTTTTTCTATCATATAACTTAAGTTACTTATTGGATACTTAAATGAATTAATGTTACCCTGACCGGCGATAAAAAACTCATTTTAAAAAAACCCTTTCTGTAATTGAGTTGTTTGTTACCGTTTGATGCCTCAATTGCGAAAATTTATTTTTAATTACCCAATAACGCAAACGACCACTTTACCAGATCATGACAGTAGCGTATGTCATAAAGGTTAGATAAATTAGAAATCAATACGTCTATGAACGTTTCGTACAATGCAAACGTACGGTTAGGAAGGTTGTTAACCTCGACTCTTGTTTGCTTTCCTTAAGCCGCTGTCACATTGAAAACCGATTCCGGTCCACCCACCACGACATTTAACTATTTAAAAAGCTTGAGATACCCAAAATCAGTTTAGTACTCTCAATTAGCCAGATCTAAGCATTAAACCTAGTCCACCACAATAATTTAATCATTATGTCAAGCAGTAAGTGGGTTTTTATGAGACCTCAAACAAAATTTATAGGTAGCTGAACGACGCAGCATTATTATAATATACCTATTAGTATTCAAGCTTGGTATTTTTATTATATATCATTTTGTAGACACAGGCAAATTCTTAGGTGACTGCTTACATTAATTTCCAAGATTTTAGTTGCGATTGTGAATACTAATTAATAGTCGAGGTATTTTAAATGGTATTTGTATGTACCAAAGTGGTCAGGTAGGTGTTGGGTTTGCCAAGTCTGCTTTCCCGAGACTTGTTATCTCAGGCTGTCTTTGAGTTAGCTGCGACACTTTAAACGTTGTGAAACAGGATATGAATTTATCAGCTTGATAGATAAAAATCCTCGTCTTTTCTAATCTAAAAAATCAGAGGTAGATCGTATTTATGAAACTATTAAGATACAATATATAAGTAACTTCTCTACAAATGTCTAGTTTCAACATGAAATTTCAGGGTACCCAATAACTAATAGCGTGACTATTTGATATTTTGAAAAGTCCGTTTCTGCACGAATTGTCACTCAGATTAATCCTTTTTCTTTCATCTAAAGAGCACAGTTTTCAGAACAGATATTTTATATCATGTAAATCTATGCTTAATAACTTTGCATTTCATTACAAATGAAACAAGCTGTCACGATTCATACATCCCTTTCCGCTAAACGAGTAAAGCAAGTCCATACAAATAATATCCCCTTAGCACATAATCCAAACACAAACGACGGTAGTGGGCTCGACAGTTAATGTACTAAAGATCGAGGATCGCATGCAAAGTAAGCGGTTAACTATGCAAAATACTTCTCATTGAAGACCCTAGCTTGCAAGTTATCACCATACTTGGTTACCGGACACGTCAAACGACATCATTGCTGATTTTATTGCGAACTGGACACAAAATAATGCCTTTCAAGTATTAAAATTGAAATTTGAACCGACCCGTTTATAGCGTCAGATTGAATCATTCAGTTGTTACTTTACGTGATTATTAGCAGGCGCCGAGAACGGTTTATTCTCATTTAAAGTGGGCAAATTCACGTTAATTAACGCTATTACTTTGTTGAGATATTAATCACTGACTGGCTAAATAGTTTGGGTGTGTTTGTTATCGGGCGGTCTTGACTTTTCAAATACTTTGATTGTATATTAAATTTGTTTGAAAGAAACACCTTTAGTTAGGTCAATTGGAATTCAGCCATCTGTTAAAGAGGCCCGGGTTCAAATGGTGTTATAGCTTTACGCTGCGCTTTTCAAAGCTTTTCAGCGATGAGGGAAAAATGTTAGGGATCCTAGATGCTCTGATTAAGATATCATAAGATCTTTGTCATATACAGGAAAATTGTAGGTGCTTACACACGCAGAACAGATGAGTAAGCAACTCGGCCGTGAGGCCAGCTATATGTACGGTACTATGCCGATGAAAGGTAAAACAATCATATTGGTAAAAAAAAATTACATGCATGAGCATTATTTCCGTATTCAAATGTTATATTTCAATAAAATAAAACGTTCGTTTTGCCGGCACCAAGAAAGTTGAAATCGTTTAAAGCCTTTTTTTACACCTTTCTATAATGAAAGATGACTCATGGATACCACCATTTTGAAATGGTTGCACTCGGAATTGAATCCGGGGGCAACCAAGCGTACACATAACTGATTTAGACCCATCATAAATCGCATAATGGTCTCCTGAATACCATGTCGAATCTCGTCAAATTCTTGGACCACTGCGCCCACTCACGCACATGCCGCGATCGCCTGTCCACTTCTTTCTGTATCCACTAGCATCTCAAATTTAAGCCGTTTTAAGAGTCCAATTATTCAAGGTATTTAGTTAAGTTAACATTCGAGATTTGGTGCACGAAATATTTCACAACTTGTCTTTAACACCCACACGCGCCTACACATTCTTTTATGAGTATGCATTTTTATGCTGAGTTTTCTGTCGATGCTTTTAATACTACGTCGCAAATTTAAAATAAGACAGCCGAAGAATGAGTCATGGAACAAATATATAACATTTTTTTTATAACATAAATATATAACAGATATAATTGCATGCGAGAAATTCTTCGCCTAATGGCGTTAAAGTCGGAAAAGTTTAAGTAACCTTTCTCTTTACAAGTCCGTCCTTTTAATTACCCCTATTGGCCGGAATGACCAGTTATTAACTGAATATTGAGCTACCTGTACAAACAGGTATACAGAAACGCTTTTTTATTTTGGCGAGCAACCTAAATACAGTCTGAATGCATCAAAGGTGCCGCGCGCTGTTCCACTATCAGCGATTCCGTTAAATTGTAAAAGACAAAAAAGGTTTCGCTTAAGGTAGAACCTCATCGGTTTGTTTGCCGAACTATTTGTGTAAACTTATTTTATCGATAGTGTAGGGGTGTGAGAGTTTGGTGTTGGTTTCGTATAGTGTTACGATATTATTACCATGATAATAAGAGCGAAACTGTTTTGATAAGATATGATATTATCGCTGTGTAGTGCCGGCTTAGAATAGCGCTACCCCATTTCTTCCGGTGGGTGTACGTAACGGTATTAGGCCTTTTAAGGGAACTCTGGGCGATGCGGTTGGAGATCCATCACCAACCGCATCGCCCAGAAACCTTTATTTTACCATCTTTTCCCCACTCAACTTTCCAAAAGTGGCTGAGGAATTTCTATTTCCTTAGCTCTGGCTACCCCTTCTAGGGATTTATAGCCGTCAGTATATGTATATATTATACACAAAGACATCTATACAAAAAAATAAAATTTGAGTGTCTGTTTGTAATATTTTTTGTCTGTCTGTATGTATGTTAAGGCTAATCTCTTAAACGGTTGGTACGATTTAACAGGACAGGACTATCACTTGCAGATAGTTGTTGAAGTAAAGGTACTCTAGGGCACTTCATATTAAGACTTCTTACTCTACTCTACTTACCCTACCCATGCAAAGCTAGGGTGAACACCAGTTCACAAACAATCTGATCTGATGATAAGGTATCGTGCATTTAGTTTTACCCCAAAGCAGGTAGTTTAAGTTAATATTTGTTTGATCGTGGTATTGAGGATGCATAAAAACACTAAATTATCACATGTTATTACATTTAGTATGTTAGGTGTATGATAACTGATAAGCAAACAATGATACAAGCAGCATTATTCAATAATCAATCCAAAATTACCTGAATTGTGATATTCTTGTATGTCAACGTCCAGTTTTAATCTGGTTTCGAAATGATTCCTCACTGTAGAACAAGAAACTTCAGCGTCTACACAAGCGACAAAACACCCTATTAGTACGAACGACAATATTTGGGTCCACAAGCCGAAAATCGATTTTTTATTAGGCGACAGTTTTGCAACACAAAAACACACTCTCACAGCCATGGTTAATTAAAGTTTTATGCACAATTTACACTTAAAATAAATGAACGTTTCATACAAAGTTTAACAATACTAAACAAGTATTTGTAATAAATAATATTAAGATTAATAATTACGAAGCAACGCACGCGGGACGTTAACCGACGTTAATCCATGATGGTCGGAAGCAAACTGCAGGCGGGCGGCGGGCCGGGCGGCGCGCGGCAGGCAGGAGGCGGTGGCACACATCAAAAGAGAAGGAGGAGCTGACTGTGGGGCTACCAGTAACTCTTTTTTACATCGCCCAGATATCTGAAACTCCTGAAATTTTTTTTTAAGTCGATTATTTATTTTGTAAATGCTTTTAGTATTATGTTCTTTCGGTAAACTTTCTTGACAATTAACATTCGACAATTAAAATATAATATCGAGTAACATTATTTTTTTTTTGATAAAAGGTATGTACTCGTATTAACCACCCGTTTACAGCTGGCTTAGCTAGCTGGGTTGATATAAAAAAGAGATATAGTTGGCTGCAAGTAATATTTTCATCCGTACTCTTTCGATGAATTGTTAATAAATTATTGGTTTTCCTTTTGTGCAACTAAATAGAAACACGGTCAAAATTCATCACCAGCAACTGACTCCCATGGCAATTGGCAGGGTACCTTGCACGCAGAACTGACGGCCATTAGGACTCGAAGGTTCTGGAGTGTCAGCCACCACGTAACGGACGACGCAGTCTATGAAGGCCTGCAACGAGGTGGACCGAGGATTTAGTAAAAATCGCGGTGAAGCTGTTGAATGATGGAAGCGCAGAACCGACTGTTATGGAAATCTTTAGGGGAAGCTTATGTCTAGTAGTCGACGTCATTTGGCTGAATGATGATGATGATGAATAGTCATCCTTTACTATACCTACGTCTATCGTTATATATCCACAACGACCGGTATCCGGTCCTACGTTGCCTCTATCAACCGGCATTCCGGAAATCTTACTAAAACGTTTTAAACGCGGCTTATCCACTGTGCGTTGTCCGGCAAGTGGCAAGAAATTTTGAACCATCAGCCGTCCTCTCTGCGTGCAACATGCCTTGCTCAATTCTAATTAGTTCTTTGCTATGTTAATCATCTCAGTTCCTATATGGATCTAATCTTTGCAGATTCGATAGTGAAAATTCTTAACATAGCTTTGACTTTTTAGATCATCATTCTTATAACCATTGTTGTATTGCCATTCCCATATAGATAAAAAAAATGTAAATATTTATTATTTTAGGATGAGAAACAACTGTTTACGTTCTAATCTAAGACCTCTTGCAAATAAACGCACTATCGCCAGTTTGCAGGATTCAAACATAACACGAGAGTTTAATTCAATCCTTAGTTAAGTGTATCCGTTTACGATTCAGAATAATGAAGGACAACTGTTTAACTATACAACCTGGTAGCCCTAAAGCGAGACAAAAAAGTGGAAACGAGCACGCTGACTGAATACAATGAAGTTAGTTGCACTTTGATTTCCTAGTACAATATCCTCTTACTTCATATCATTGAATAGCTTTCAACTTCAACTCGACACGAACAATATATTCTAGGAGCCAACTAAGAGCTTTTATATTGCAGATACCTATAATATTTTGGTTTTACAATATATTTATGTGTATCCTATCTACTACTTACAGTTCCGATAAAAAGGGTAGTCAGAGAAACAGAAAATACATATATATGTCACCGGAAAATAACAAGATACGTAAGTTTATCAATTTACTAGAAAGTTTATAAACTTTCGTAGGATTCTAAACGAGAGATAAATCGTATTATTTTACGTCTACATTTTCGTAAATTGATAAACTTACTGAACTCACTCGTAAAATAATAAGTTAACAATAACCAAACGCTAAGCGCAATCTGATATAATATACTAAATAAAATACTGTTTGATAACTTATTGAAACTGATAATAGCAAATTCGACTTACTACATTCGTGCCAGAGAGGAACCAGGCATTTTCGCTTCTAATTTTATAGTTTGTCAAGTCTGATTGTACCGCAGTATATGGACACAAGCAATCCCACTATGAACATTGACCAATCAGAGAGCAGTGTGTTATTTTACGTATTTCAAAGATGCGTATATTTATAAGACCTTCTGTGATTAGTCGAATCATATAGAATCTTACGAATAGATATCCGCTAGTTTATCAATTTACCGTGTGATGTCGGAAATTGATAAATTTACGCAAATGTAGACGTAAAATAATACGATTTATCTCTCGTTTAGAATCCTACGAAAGTTTATAAACTTCCTAGTAAATTGATAAACTTACGGATCTTGTTATTTTCCGGTGACATATACATATACACGGCTATAAATCCCTAGAAGGGTTTGCCAGAGCTAAGGAATTAGAAATACCTCAGCCACTTTTGGAAAGTTGAGTGGGGAAAAGATGGTAAACTCAAAGTTGTTGGTGATGGGTCTCCAACCGCATCGCCCCAAAATCCCTTAAAAGCCCCAATACCGTTAGTCGCCTTTAACGTACACCTACTGGAAGAGATGGGGTAGTGCTATTCTAAGCCGACACTACACAGCAGTAAAAACAGAAACAGAGAATATACTGTTATAAAGATTTGTTGGCTAATTATGGTAAAATAAAAGGCAACTATGTAGTTGGTCAAAGCTTTCAAACCTCATCGCCCAACAAGCACTTAATTAGCCCCGTACTGTATCCTTAATCCACTCATAAATGACCAACGGGAATATATGTGGTAGTGCTATTCTGAGCCGATACTACATTACTACATACCATTAACTACTTAAATATAAACTACTTCAGTTGCGCATTTGGTAATACAATGACACAATTATAGTTTAAGCAATTTTATATAAGTGCGAAATAAAGTAAAATTTTAATACTTTGAAATAATATTAAAATTAATAAAAAATACTTTTTCTTCCGCTGCATAGCTGCAGTGTATATATTTTTTAGCGATTACTAACCGATACCCACAAAATACGTATTCGTTACATACATACTAGTATATAGTGATAGAAATTGGACCTTAGATACCTTTAATACTTTGAGTTTAGCTTATCATCTTAATCGCTAAAAAAACTTAATAGTCTGGAATATAAAACTTCAATTCAATTAAGTTAACCTCACCAACCGTCATAGATGAACATACATACATATACTCACGGCTATAAATCCCTGGAAGGGGTAGCCAGAGCTAAGGAACTAAAAGTTCCTCAGCCACTTTTGGAAAGTTGATAGGGAAAAGATGGCAAAATAAAGGTTGTTGGTGATGGGTCTCCAACCACATCGCCCAAAAATCCCTTATTATTGTTAATTATATTATTATTAATTATTGGTAATATTACACCTTACTTTCCGAATTTGTAAAAAATTTGGAGCTGACACCCTTTGACTATGAACACTATAGACAAAGCGATGTTACATCATCCATTTTAAAAAGAGAAGCCCTTATTTAAGTTCTTATATGTTAAAAAGAGACACAAAACTTTATTGTCATCTCTATCGCGTAACCCGTTTTGTTGATGTCACACTTTTAAATTGTGACAAACAAAGCGTCGACTTGTGAGCGATTTTAGTTTTCTTTTGATTTTTAGAAAGATTTTATTCATTTGTATATTGTTATTGTGACAAAAGAGACTCCATTAATTAAGTTATTGTTTAGTGAGGTATGGTTGGGTGTAGCGTGCTTGGCTGCGGAAGCCACAGCGAAAAACACATCGAAGGATTGACTTTCCACAAGTGAGTGAGTTTTTTAATGTTTTTCTACAGATAAATACATAATAAATACATTGCGCGATCAGAAAAAAAGTGATTCAAATGTTAATTACGTTGAACTAGATTACTAGCATTTTCTTTAGTTATTTTGAGCAATTTTTAATAGCATAACCTAAAAATATGCAGTATCTCAGTGTTCCCATAATTCACGTTTTCATCCTACCCTGTCGTTAGGGTAAAATTTTCAAATTAGTAAACTGATGTTAATGAGTGAGTATATTATGAATTTCGTCGCGCTATAGCGACGCTGAATGATTTCCAATTGTTATCTACGGAATTAGTAAGTAATAAATTTGTTATATTTATTTAATTTCTTCGTATTCATTACAGTTTTCCTAAAGACCCGAATCTACGAGAAAAATGGATTGCGGCCACTGGAAGATGCAATTGGAAATCAACCAAATATAAAATACTTAGATGTACGAATACATCATCTTTTGAAAAATGTGACTGAAATAGATGAATGAATTCGAAATTTTCACACGAAACTGATTTTGTTTAAAGGTCAATAGTAAATAATGCAATAAAACTCATGTACAAAATAGTGCTGTCTTTTATTTTTCAAAATACAAACATAGACCCCACTATACCCATGATGACCCGTATGATATTTACATAACTTGCACTTATGGAACAGCTGTTTTTTTTTGTCCAGTAACGAAGTTAGTCCCGTACAAAAATTTATTCGTAATCATGGGAAGATTCATCCCTGATAGTTAGTACAATGCTTTAGATTTCACGGTGTATTAAACATCAGTATAAATGGTAAAATTAAACAAAAAAGATTGTATAATACTAGGAGCAAGTATGTATAATTATATGATTGCAGGAAATAATATAGAATAGAATAACTCTTTATTGTACATCAAACACAAATTTACATTAGAAATTATCACACAGTTTACAGTGAGGTACAATCGGCGGTCTTATCGCTAAAAGCGATCTCTTCCAGACAACCTTTGGAAGGTGAGATCGGTAAACTAGTTATCTGGGTAGATGCACAAAACAAGCTTACTTCAAATAAATACATATAATAAATAAATATAGTAAACAGTAAACCTTTAATTAAATAATAAATTGACGTAATCAATTTTAAATTAAAAAGTAGCTTTTAGAATGGTGATTATAGTATTTTGGGGTAATTGGCCTAGACCTCGCTTTTATAACATACCCTTTTTATATTATAAATCGATAAAAGACATCAAACTAAACAACTTTGCCCATGGAATGCCTATCTAAAATATTGTAATTTTCAAAAAATAATAAAAATAAAAAATTGTCGTACCTAGTTCAAACTGAGAATGTATAGAATGAGATTCTTTGCTTCAGTGAAAATAAGAAATTAAAAAAAAACATTTGATCTATGCTTTTCGCTCTGTAAACAAAAATATAACTTCCTTCGGTATTTTCCAGTTGTATTGATCGTCGTTGAAAAATAATATCATGAAAATAAACCGGTAAGCGAGCGATTGAACTGGAAAATAAAAGAAGTTATGTTTTTGTTTACAGAGCAAAAAGCATAGATCAGATGTTTTTTTTTTAATTTCTTATTTTCACTGAAGCAAGGAATCTCATTCTATACATTCTCAGTTTGAACTAGGTACGACAATTTTTAATTATTGTTATTTTTTGAAAATTACAATATTTTAGATAGGCATTCCATGGGCAAAGTTGTTTAGTTTGATGTCCTTTATCGATTTATAATATAAAAAGGGTATGTTATAAAAGCGAGGTCTAGGCCAATTGGCCAAATGTTTTTTTTTATTTCTTATTTTCACTGAAGCAAAGAATCTAGTTCTATACATTCTCAGTTTGAACTAGGTACGACAATTTTTAATTATCATTTTTTTTTGAAAATTACAATATTTTAGATAGGTATTCCATGGGCAAAGTTTTTAAGTATGATGTTCTTTATCGATTTATAATATAAAAAGGGTATGTTATAAAAGCGAGGTCTAGGCCAATTGTTTTCTAGTGATCGCAACATTACAGGGAAAAATATTGCTATCTAAAAGAGGTACTCTCCCGTTGCATTATGACTTTGTCTATAGTGTTCATTGTCAAAGCTGACACCAGTACTCGGGTAACTTGACACTGGCTTAGATGTTTAGGTAGTTTTGTTTAAGGCTTACAAATTGCCATATTTCGAAAATCTGTGAGTATCAGTACGTACACAACAAAACAAGAAAATTTACGTTATTTATAATGAGATTCTATCACAATTTATAATAACATCTTCGTTAATTTAAGTCTAATTGTATTTTTCTGGTATTGTTGTAAAATCAGACAAAGTTTTTTTTGTTGTTTTAGTTAACCTCCGATTTGTCGCCGTATTTAGTGTCAAGTCAAGCCAATGAGTAAGGTTATTTACATAACTTCGCCGGCGACCAAAATGGGATTTAATTTGTTTAGAAATGTATCATCTGCTGGAAAACGATATCTATCAACTAAAAACTTCAAGCCTGTCAGTCATTGTATTTTTGATTTGGATGGACTTTTGCTGGGTAAGTTCTGCAACCTTTATTGAACCTATGCCTTGGCAATGTCATAAATTATTGGCACAAGAACAATAAATATACCTACGTCTTTATGTTGTATGGATCTGATATACGGAAACTTATAATCAAATGAAAGAGTAGCTAAAAAGGAAAGTTTCTCTTTGTATGATATGACTGGCTTTTTAAGTTGCTGGGTCCAGGGGGCGCGGGTACAATGAAACTAAATGCTTACGTAATTTATATAGATGAAATAGAGTTATTTAAAATAGTTTATTTTGTTTGGTATATGTTGTGTTAAACCATTTAATAACATCTCATCAATATATGTTAAAGATAGATATATAAGCTTAGAGATTCAGTACATCCACCCACACTTTTGGATATTGTGATAAATTATTCAGACAATCTTGGTGCAAAATAAATTTATTATTCTTCTTCACTTAAAGTATTGAAATGAATACCACCAGTGTTTAAAATAAAAGATCCAACATCATCTCAATGTAAATCAATACTAAAACATCAATTTGCAACATGCCTTATATGTATGATGTATTATTAGAGTAATAATAATGAAATATTTGAATTAGATAACATTTCAATCTTTTTTTTTAAGTTTGAACATAATTTTATAATAAACTAGCGACCCGCCCCGGCTTCGCACGGGTGCAATGCAAAATATACCTACTACAGAATGTCCTTATACACAACGTTCACAGCTTTTATTAGCCAATAGTCATTAGCCAATACAAACATGTTTTGCTTAGACGTTATTCTTACATACATACGCGACATATAATTGGCCATGTGAAAAACACTCAACACTCAAGTCTAATCCTGCAACGTTAAAAGTTTGACCCTGCGATTTATTAATGGTCATTGCAAAAGATATCTTTACCGGAAATTGTAGGCGTTTATTAATTAATTAATTTACATTTTTTTAAAATTAATTCTTGATATTTTCCTCGCTAGAGAGCTCCGATAAACGCGTGCGATCGCTGCAAATCATAAAGTGCTATAAGGCGAAGCGCGAGCGCGGCCATCGACGCGCTATTTATAGGCACGCGCCGCCGCCCGGCGCAAACAACTACGACTCTGCATTTTAAATTTGTAATATCTTCGGTAATATTCACTTAAATTACATGCTATAAAAAGCATATTGATCTATAATAAATGCACAATTTATTTAAGGTACTTAATTGGATAAGGATTAATGCTGTATTGTTTAAAATCACTTCGTAAATAACCATTTTTTAGTAAAGAATAAAAATGGTTATGCTGGGTTATCCCTAAGAGATAGACATATACCATCGCGGACTTTTTTGTTGAACTTTTTAAGGTGAACAATAATGTAGTACATTATTTTGGTCTATCTCGTAGGGTTCAGCCAGCGTTTGCAATATAAGCGCAAAAAAACGTGCTTATTTACGACAACCTTTAAGTTTATCAGTGTTTTTCTATTATATTATGCATTTATTATACATACAAACCTTCCTTAAAAATCACTCTATCTATTAAAAAAAACCGCATCAAAATCCGTTGCGTAGTTTTAAAGATCTAAGCATACATACGGACATACAGCGAAAGCGACTTTGTTTTATACTATGTATTGATATAAATATTAACATATTTTTTCCTTAAAGAAGTTGCAGACATACTAATACTTATAAACTTCACATGACATATCGGTCATCTGGTATGATTACCAGACTCTGATGAGTATCCACATTTTTATTTGATAATGCATTCAGGTGTAATGGGCAGAACATTGTATGAATAATGTGGATTATTGATAATTCAGCAAAATGTAATTCTAATACAAGAAGTATTAAAGAATGTGTATAAGAAGAATAATGAGTGTAAAGGAAGTAAGACATATTTGTTAGGAATGTGCTAATCTGTCTTGCTATCAATAGTATAGGATAGTCTCTGGCAACTCATTGGGAATATTTCTCTCAACTTAACTCAACTCCAACATTCATGCAGTATATCCCCTGAGGGGTTGGCAGAGATATTGTCACCTAGTGTTCAGAGTACCCTCGTTTTGCTTGGACAGTATACTCACATGATAGGGGGCAGGCCTATCTCCATTTTGTACAAATACACTGTAACATGACAAAGTACAACTAAGCCGTTTTGGTTTCCTCTGATGATGTTTTCCCACACCATTAACAACCATGATTAATTAACCACAAATTATGAGTTTAGAAATGAGAAATTGGTTAAAAAGTTTGATTAAAAGTTTAAAGAAATATAGACCTAGGTCCAACTTTACCATTCAATTAGACATTAGATAAACATAATAAATATTTAATTTGATTGAAAGTTTTTTTATCATTTTGTAATAACCACCTAATACATAGATATACATACACATACTCACGGCTATAAATCCTTAGAAGGGGTAGCCAGAGCTAAGGAATTAGAAATTCCTCAGCCACTGTTGGAAATGTGAGTGGGGAAAAGAAAAAAAGGTTGTTAGTGATGGGTCTCCAACCGCATCGCCCAACAATCCCTTAAAGGCCCCAATACCGTTAGTCGTCTCTTACGTACACCCACCGGAAGAAATGGGGTAGTGCTATTCTAAGCCGACATACATACATAATGTCACGGCCATAAATCTCAAAAAGGGGTAGCCAGAGCTTCAGAGCTGGAAACTCTTCAGCCACTTTTGGAAGTTGATAGAGGATAAGATAGTAAACATAAAGTATTGTTGGTGATGGGTCTCCAACCGCATCGCCCAAAAACCACTTAAAAAAGCCCCATACCCTTAGTCGCCTTTTACGACACCCGTGGGTAGAAAGGGGTAGTGATATTCTAATCCGGCACTACACGGCAAATGCACTACCACCTAATCTTATTAATAACTAAAAATTTTATCTGTTTGGTAATATTTCAGACAACGTGATAGCTCAATGGGTAGAACATTGGTTATCGTGCAAACGACTAGTGTTCAAATCCTGGGTCGGGCCTACACCAATTTGTCTTTTCTAAAGACATATGTGTGGTTAATTTATCATGGTTGTTAACGGTGAGGGAAAACATCGTGAGGAAACCCACATGGCAGAGTTTTACTTAGTCATGTGACAGTGTATTCGTACAAAACGGCGATAGGCCTGCCCCCTATCACGTGAGTACACTGTCCATGCAAAACGTGGGTACTCTGAACACCAGGTGACAAAGTCACGTGATGTTCAGAAGTATAAGTGCCTCTGCCAACCCCTTCGGGGATATTGGGCGTGAACATTTATGTTTATACTAATATTAATAAGTTTCTTTGCTTAATTCCGCTAAATACCTGAAGTCTTCATGCAACATGCACTGTGCACTGCCCGCCCTCCCACTTACAAGAAATCGAACAGCTGACAATGCACCACACACACACTTGCAAGCGAAAACCACAGGCAACCACAAATATGCTAATATTTGCAGCATTTAGCGGAATTTGGCGAAGAAACTTATTAATACATATTAGTATTGTTATGGATTTCCGCAAAGTAACACCTGATTCAATCCAATAGTTTATGTTTATGTAATACTAGCTTTTTGCCCGCGACTTCGTCCGCGTGGACTACATTTTTTGCATTCGGTTTACATCCAAAATAACGAAACACTATCTCAACTTCTTTTTTTTTATATTTATATTTCCGCGGGTGTTGTAAAGGCCATAAAAGACATTGAGGCTTTTTGAGTGATTGTTGGGCGATGCCGTTGGTGAACAATCACTAATAACCTTTATTTTATTACCTTTTCCCAATATATTTCCAAAAGTGGATGTAAAATTACTATCTCTGAAGCTATGGCTACCCTTTTAAGGAATTTATGGCCGTTAGTAAATACTTATGAATGATTGATAGATGAATTTCATAAATTTAATCGCACCAAGTTTTTTGTTTGTAGATGCCAAAATGTCAAAAATCATTATTACTTTGCTATATCAACCCTTTAGGGTAATAATATAAGTTGAGTTCCAAAAAATTCCTGTTTAATTTCTCATAACAATCATGAAACACCCAATCTGGACCGACCTATGATCAGAAATGAGAATATCTTTAGTAAGTATAAATACGGATAGTAGTTGGGCGCTTCGGCGGCGGCCCAATGCTGCCCCTACACTGATCTTTCGTGATAGTGGGAGAGCTTGCAGCGATTGCGAGCGAATATGGGGGTGGTTAGTGGTGGATCTCCATCCAAAATAATCGCTAAAGTGAAGGGATAGTGCTTGCAATTTTTTTAACATATTGCAATTCTAAGCTAACAAAACAAAAATAATAATACAAAAAGCTTGAATCACCTGAGATACGAATCCGAGACGATTAATTCATAATAGTTTTAATTAAATATTCATAGTAGATAGTTATACCGCTTCGCCACGGGGACGTTACCGGCGGTGTAATTTTTTTTTACGCTTTATTTTTTATAAGTTCTACTATTAACCAACAAATTTGTCATTTATTTTTATGAAAATGGATGAAACCCCTTAATTAATCTTAATCTTTCCAAAATGACCATTAACGAAGAGTGTGATGTTAAATCCATGGATAAAAAAATATTCGCTGCAATATGTTGAGCCAGATATGAGTTAAGGTTTTTTGATGCTCCTGTGGGAACCCTTGCATATTTCTCATTTTCGTGGATTCATCATCGTATCATTTAGCTTCTAAATTTACATATTTATATTAGTTTGCAATATATTACTTTGTTTTAAACGACACACAGTGTGTGTATTGGAGATGGCGTCTCCAATACATCTAGCAAGCATAGAATATTTTTGTTTTCCCTCGGGAACATCAATTTTTCCGGGATAAAAAGTACCCTATTATTTAATCCAGGCTTCTAACTATACGTCTGCAAAATTTCAAGGGTATCGGTTCCGTAGTTATGGCGTGAAAGCGGAACAAATAAACAAACAAACAAACTCACTTTCCCATTTATAATATTAGTATGGATTTCAGGTATTGGGTCTTCTTTAAAAGTGTTTTATTGACTGTATAAAAAAGTTACTTACAATTATGGTTTTAATCAGATTTGGGACACTGTCAAATTTTATCAGCCATTTTCATTCATTGGCTTCAGACCTGAATTGAGGTTTTGGGTTTCGGAACTAGTTACTGAACTGATTAATTAAATTTGAATAGGCTTTTCACATAATTCAGTTTTGCTGAGCAGAATTAAACAATTCTTTATTATCTTGTAAAAAGTATAAAACTACACTTGTGTTTCTTTCCCATACACTCATGTGCTATTTAAATAAGATATCATCTGCCAATGTTTGAAAAGTTTTACAAATAGAACAATAACCCCTGCAGGGAATGGGTATCAACCAGTTAATTCAGGGCTTTATAGGTAAGTGTGAGTAAAGTAACTTTGGTCATGATTAAACTGGTTATGAAAATTATTTAGGTTTTGTTCTTGAAGATTTTATTTCAAACCAGTTTTTCAAAAGGATCTTCTCTGCTTTTATCATCATATACTCATGCCGTTAATTCCCATTGGGGTAGGCAGAGACTATCGATCGCCACTTCGTACAATCCTGGCAAACCTCTCTTGCTTCGTCTACATCCATCAATCTTTTCATACATGCTCTTTTATTCTTCATACTTCGGACGCCTGCCTTTTTGAGCACACTTTCAATTTGGTCCAAGTGTGTCTTTTGAGGCCGTCCTCTACTAACCTACCTTCCACATTAGCTCCCTGCTTTTAATAGTTTACTTAATAATTATTTCATTAATTTAAACATTAAATCTTATTCTCATTTTTACAGACACAGAAAAAGTTTACAAAAAGATGATAACAATGCTGTGTGCAAATTACAACAAGGTGTATACAAATGAAATAATGTTGAAGATACTTGGAGGCACCGAGCAGAGATTGGCTGAAATTGTTTGTAAGGAGCTGCAACTCCCAATCACACCAAAAGAATTCAGACAAGAGTTACTAGAGTTGGGAGATAAAATGCTGTTAAATACTCCACTGTTAGATGGTATGTGTGTGAACTTTTGATCCATGAGAGTAAACTCATAAAATGATATATCTAAAAATATTCTGTTTTTGCTATTGTCCTTTGTTCACTTGCTGTTTAAAATACAATTTTTTCGCAATAATAATCTAGGGGATTATCTTAATCTAATTTGAGAGGACAAGCCTGTTTCTACTCTGCATGTATGTATATATGTATAACAATATCACATTTGCTATGTATTGTGGGTGTTTACAGCCGTGATAGCCCAGTGGGTAGAACACTCGGTTAACGTGCAAGCGACTAGTGTTCAAATCCCGGGTCGGGGCCTACACCAATTTGTCTTTTCTAAAGACATATGTGTGGTTAATTTATCATGGTTGTTAACGGTGAGGGAAAACATCGTGAGGAAACCCACATGGCTGAGTTGTACTTAGTCATGTGACAGTGTATTCGTATAAAACGGCGATAGGCTTGCCCCCTATCACGTGAGTACACTGTCCATGCAAAACGTGGGTACTCTGAACACCAGGTGACAAAGTCACGTGATGTTCAGAAGTATTAGTACCTCTGCCAACCCCTTCGGGGATATTCGGCGTGAACGTTTATGCTTTATTATTATGCTATTATTATGTGGGTGTTTGTAAGAAGCGACTAAAAGTATTGTGGCTTTTTAAGTGGTTTTTGGGTGATGCACTTAGTGACCCATACTTAACTGAGAACCTTTATTCTACAATATTTTCCGCACTCAACTTCCAAGTGGCTAAGGAATTGCTTATTATGTATATGTACTACATCACATTACTTATTATACCTGAGCCATTTGCTTTTCATGCAATGCCTTTCAATTGTTAAATTAACTGTGTGAGGTGAGAGTGAGCCCACAGCTTAAGAAAAGAAAAAAAAGTTTGGCCAGATTCATGATTCTTGGCTGGCAGTAATTGGGTATGGCAAATTTTCTCAAAAGACAAATAAAGGGAAGAAAAATTTCGGCCGCGGCGGGATCAAACCCACGACCTCCGGGTATACGCCCCCGTCGCTCTGCCAATTAAGCTACAGTGTCAAGTGGCTACTAGTGCGAAATTCTTCTTTCCTTTGTTTCTCTTACACTTTTATTTATTGGTAATAATCCCCACATGAGGTTTTCATGAACAAAACATTCTAGTTAGATAAAGAAAATATTGAATTGAGGATCCAATCCAATGATACATCGCTATTTCATTTCAGGTGCAGAGGAATTAATAAGATATCTACATAAGAATAAAATACCATTTTGTCTGGCTACATCATCAAGTGATCGGTCAGTAGTAACAAAAACAGAGAAATATAAAGAACTGTTTAGTTTGTTCCATCACAAAGTGATGGGTAGTACGGATCCTGAAGTCAAATTTGGAAAACCCAATCCTGATATATTTTTAGTTGCTGCAGCAAGATTTCCAGACAAACCAGCTCCCGAGAAAGTAAGTTAAAATGCTTTTATTTTTGTAACAATAAATAATAATAAACCGGACATAATAAGACAAATCAAGTAAGCCCCAAACTAAGTTACTTACCGGTATATTTAATGTTATATAATACACATATAAATAAAACAAAATACAAAGAAACAAATATTTATGCCCATTACATAAATGTTGCTGTCAGCGGGAAGCGAACCCACAACCGCCGGATCGAAAAGCTAGTCACCTATCCACTCGACTACGGACGTCGTCAATAACGATAATTCATAACATTTATTAACTTGCTCAATTCATTCATAATTATCATGATAATTATGGCAAGTTTTAGAGTGTCAAAATTGTATGTTCTAGAATACCTGTACTAAGGTTTTGCCTATCGGCACTATCTAACATACAATATTTCTGTTTTCAGTGTTTAGTATTCGAGGACTCCCCCCACGGAGTAACCGCCGGGGTGTCAGCCGGGATGCAAGTAGTCATGGTTCCAGAGCCCGATCTAGAGAAAAGTAAAACTAAACACGCGACCATAGTGCTCAAATCATTGCGCGACTTCCAGCCACAACTTTTTGGTTTACCACCTCTTTGAAAGTTGTTTCTAGTCTTTCCACTCGTCCTATGTTAATTGGGTGTTATGTCATCTACAATTTCATTAGCAGATTTTTTAATAGCTAATAAAAATACAGCAAGCATTGCTTAACTGAAATAGATACAAAAATAGGGATTCCTTACTGTTTATCAACCTTTAAGGTTTAACTACTCGTAGAATCATTATGAGCTGGCAAAAAGCTTGCGTCAGGTCTAACATACAGGTACTAGTTAGTTTTTTAAGTTGATAGATGTAATAAAAATCCATAGGTCCTACATTATAATATAAGATATTGCTGAATATCACAAATATGGCAATAAGTCAGAGTATAATTAACTCATATTTTTTTGTTTATGACAATTGATATATTGGGGTGGTATACTAATTAAATATTTAAAATGCAAAATTAAATAGTCCAACCATAGTTATATTAATTAGGTATACACCCCCCCGACGGGGTTCGTGGGTTCGATCCCCGTCGGTGTCGAAATTTTTCTTTCGTTTATTTATAAGTCATAGTTAATTTTTTAACATTAATGACTTGTGTTCAAATTTTCAGCTTACAGCACATCAATTCTAAAATCTCACAACACTGGATTATTTTAAAACCATTGAAAAGTATTTTGAAATATATGGTCTTAATCCTTTACAAGCAGAGGTATGATTAAAAATGCGATTGACAATCATTGCATTTGACCGTTATTTCAATAGAATAAAGTTTAAATTATGGTGGTCACTATTTAGCCACTGTTTCATAAAGGGTTAATCTTCCAAACTACCTAAGAAAATATAGGCTGCTGAACACCTATTTTAGCAGGCTTCTGTAATGAAAGCTGGCTCACATTTTCCCTAACTAAAATTGGTTGTCTGTAAAGAAGGTTTACATACGAAATGCATAGATAACATTACTATAAAACGGTCAAAAAAAGAAGATGATAAAATAATTCACGGGTTGTGTGCGGACGTTCTCTCTTCCGGCCAAGTTGTAGTTAATCTTTCTGTAAATCTAGCACGATCCACCTTTTACTCGATAACGCTTTGTACAAAATCCATCTCTTTCGCACTTACATTGTATCGAATACTTTCATCTTATTTTAACCAGTGAGTTACGATAAAACTACGCTCGTGCTAGATCTCCTGGTCTTTTAGGTGGCTCGTATTAGTTGAAGGAGTCAATATTTAAATAACGTCATACAGGTGTACAATCAATTGTACTGAGGAGATAATAAACAGTGTTCATAGTTGGTTAAGTTAAATATAAGTAACTAGACAGGTTAATATGTTGGTAATGAATAGATACCGTTAAAATTTACAAATTTTAGAATTGTGATCTTAGTGTTTTAAGTGGCATATTTTTTAGATTTGAAAATATATCTATTTTAAAATAAATATCTTTCATTGAAAGCGACATTGAAATCGTTTGGAAGCGACATGATAGTCCAGTAAGCGACATGATAGTCCAGTGGGTAAGAACACCCGCCCGAAAAACAGAAGGGCGTGAGTTCCAATCCTGGGACGGGCCTACACCAATTTGTCTTTTCTAAAGTCATATGTGTGGTTAATTTATCATGGTTGCTAACGGTGAGGGAAAACATCGTGAGGAAACCCACATGGCTGAGTTGTACTTAGTCATGTGACAGTGTATTCGTACAAAACGGCGATAGGCCTGCCCCCTATCACGTGAGTACACTGTCTAAGCAAAACGTGGGTACCTTCTCTGGAAACTAGATGGCGCTTGCCATGTGAGTTCAGGAGTATTGGTACCTCTGCCAACCCCTTCGGGGATAAAACGGCGTGAACGTTTATGTTATGTTATGTTATCTTTCATTGAATCCGTTTCAAATCATCGGACTTTTGATTGTGTATGGTCGATATATGTGTAGGTACACTAGAAGATTCTGTACGACCAAAAAAGTCTTTCTAAATCCCACTTGTACCGAAAATATTATCGTGTGTCTAAATTGAACTATTTTATATGTAGGTACATATGTTTGTATCAAATCAAAATATTATTTATTAAGCCAAGTAGGTATTATACATTTTTTGTATCATGTATGTAGGTACAGCACAATAATTTGTAAGATGTAAGTAGTTTAGTTACTTTTATAGTATTTATTAAATATTTTTATTCAATACATACATACATACATATACTCACGGCTTTATTTCCCTAGAAGGGGTAACCAGAGCTAAGGAATTATAAATTCCTCAGCCACTTTTGGAAGTTGAGTGGGGAAAAGATGGTAAGAATAAAGGTTTTTGGTGATGGGTCTCCAACCGCATCGCCCAAAAATCCAATAAAAGGCCCCAATACCCTTAGTCGCCTCTTACGACACCCGTGGGTAGAAAGGGGTAGCGACATTCTAAGCCGTCACTACACGGAAATAGCAAACACAAAGCGGAATATTTAATAAAAATGTTGCTGATTGCAAAACTTTTCACGAATTGATGATCTCAAATGATATTATTACGATATTATATTAAACAAACCTATCATCTTCGATATTTTATTATTTAACTGCCAAAACGAATGACTTTGAAATAACATTGAAGGTCAATCTGTTACAGTTTTTGATAAAATAAAGGTCATCATAGCTTTGTTGGAATTTTATCAAGAAAATATTGTTTAACAACATAATAAAAATAAAAACAATACTGATGTATCTACCTGCCGCACACAAAAGTGTAAAATATTAATTTATGGAGCTGTAGGTCTAATGAGGGGTTTTCTTTTTGAGAAATATAAAAACAACATAGTTTCCTAGAGCTCTGTAGATGGCGTTGATGTAACTACGTTACTTACTTAATTTTTTTCTTCGTGGCCTCAATCGTGTTGCCACAATAATTTCGCCAATGTCAACTTTAAAAACATGTGTCACATCACCATAGAGTAACTTTTTGGCTAGTAAAAACAACAAAAAGAATGTTAAATATAAATACCGTCTTTGTTTATTTACTTACAAGCTATCTTGGCTTAAACTGATATTTATTTAGACTTTCAAATCAGAACGTTTTTATGTACGTTCCGTTTTACGATATCATTACATCCAAGTGTGAAAAACGGTGTGACGTTCCGTTCCTACCAGTAACATAGCAAGTCTGGCGCCATCTATCCTTAAAACAGGGAAGAAGAAAAAAAGAAAAAAAGGAAAACCTCTCATTGGCCTAGACCTCGCTTTTATAACATACCCTTTTTATATTATAAATCGATAAAGAACATTATACTTAAAGACTTTGCCCATGGAATGCCTATCTAAAATATTGTAATTTAAAAAAAAAATGATAATTAAAAATTGTCGTACCTAGTTCAAACTGAGAATGTATAGAACTAGATTCTTTGCTTCAGTGAAAATAAGAAATAAAAAAAAACATTAGATCTATGGTGTAAACAAAAACATAACCTCTTTCGGTATTTTGCAGTTCAATCGCTCGCTTACCGGTTTATTTTCATGATATTATATTTCAACGACGATCAATACAACTGGAAAATACCGAAAGAAGTTATATTTTTGTTTACAGAGCGAAAAGCATAGATCAAATGTTTTTTTTTATTTCTTATTTTCACTGAAGCAAAGATTCTCATTCTATACATTCTCAGTTTGAACTAGGTACGACAGTTTTTAATTATTATATTTTTTTGAAAATTACAATATTTTAGATAGGCATTCCATGGGCAAAGTTGTTTAGTTTGATGTCCTTTATCGATTTATAATATAAAAAGGGTATGTTATAAAAGCGAGGTCTAGGCCAATTGTTTCTTTTATAACTGTGTACATTTGTAATGTAAACGACTGTTTGTTTCCTAAATAAATGAAAATAAATAAATAAATAATATCTCGAAATGGTTTTGTAATCATCATCACTTTTGTAAAACTTTTCATACCGAATCTATTATCCAGTGTCGTCCCTGCATACCCGAATAGGAAGGAACGAATGGCGAGTGTTTACTTGTATTTGAGATACTTAAAGTATTTATTACTAGTTCAATGAATTTGTATGAAGAGTAGCTCTCTATTAATACTCATCATTTACGACACGGCTTAAATTGCCAAAGGAGTGATGGAGGAAATACTAGTTCTGAATAACTTTTGTGCGTGGCATATTAGTGTTAATTTTTTAACTATTTTTTTGTGCTTCAAATCTGCAATCAGTCGACGGACCATAAGCGGATGATGAAATAAAATAAATTAACTGGGTTATATCTTTAGCTACTGTGGGCATGTTAGGGTAACTCTGGATCGCATCGTTTCTTGCAAACTAGGGAGCTTTGGCAATTATTCGTAGGATAGCATTTTGAACCTGTTACAGGAAAAGGATGTTGCTATTGCTAGCTGTACTCCACAACTGAGCACCGTATGTCCAGATTGGCTTCATTATACCTTTGCATACTAGGACTTCAATGCAAGTGTGGAATTGAAAAAAAGAGCTGAGCGATATGTTCGACTCGAATGAACTATATTGCAAATTAGTAATGAAAATTTTGTTTTTTGTTTTTTTTTATTCTGAGTGCTAGTTCTTAAATTTTTTTCAACTAAAACAATATATATCATAGTCTTGATCAGTCTGAAAATTTTTATCAAGATCGGTCAAGCAGTTCAGGAGGAGTAGCGTTCCGAAGAAGCGGCGGAAGTGAGCGTATGAGTTTCTCTATGGTAAGTCTATGGAAAAGTTTTTGGCAATTTCTTCTAGATGTTAGAAATAGTTCGATTTTTTTTTTCACTAAAACCTGAAGGTACTTTGTGGCTATCAGCCTGTGAAATTTGGTTAAGACCTGTCAAGCGGTTCCGGAGGAGTAGCGTTCCATGGAAACGGCTAGCCCACGTATAAGATGTAGAAGTTGATTGTCTGCTGACAAAACAGAATTACTCCCTAATAGCCAATAGAATAATTTGAACTTGGTGTTGATCTCATCTCTTTTATTTTTAATAAGATTTTTCCATGTCAATATTCTGTCCAAGTGGAAGCCAAGGTATTTAGCGCAATCAGTATGGGGCAAGGTGTCTGTGCCTAATTTAACTGATGGGCAGTCTTTGTCTGAGGGTAAAGGTGATATGAGCAGACTTCGAAGCACTAGCCCGAATTCGCTAATCTAACATCCAAGAATGTACCTTATTAGATTAGATTTTGCAGATTGGCGCTAGCTTTGCTGGGTTAGAGTCAGATGATAACAAAGCAATGTCATCGGCATAAGTAGCCACCATCACTTCATCTGATACTGGAAGATCTTGGGTTAAGATGTTGTATAGTTAGGGACCCACGGTCAGATCGGTAGAATTGAAGTATACAAAAATAAAGATGTGGTAGCAGTTCCTTAATCTTGACTAGAAGACCTCAATGCCAGACTTCGTCAAATGCTTGTTGAAAATTCTGCAGTAAAGCTTATTTTCAAAGCATTGGCGAATGGTGTGGTATACTCAATGTGCCATAAGACAGGATAGTCGATTTAGGAACAGTTTCTCCCCCAATTTGGAAAGAACTGGAGTAAGACTTATAGATCTATAAGACATAGGTTCATAAAAAGCTTTGCCATACTTGTGAATCAGTATTATTTGGGAGATCTTCCATTCTCGAGGGATATAAAATTCACGGAGAATGGCATTAAATTTAAACTATAATAAAACTAAAATTAGGCATTTTCGTGGAAGTTCTCTAAGGTCTCTGGGTATTATGAGATCGTAACCCAGTGCTTTATTTGCATGCATGCAACGTATTTATTCGGCTACCTCTTTAGGTGAAATTGTTTGAAGAGGTAGACGTAATTGAAAATCTTGTTTCACATACATACATATACTCACGGCTATAAATCCCTTAACGGGGTAGCCAGAGCTTTGGAGTGAGAAATTCCTCAGCCACTTTTGGAAGTTGATTGGGGAAAAGATGGTAATAATAAATGTTTTTGGTGACAGGTCTCCAACCACATCGCCCAAAAATCACTTAAAAAGCCCCTATACCCTTAGTCGCCTCTTACGATCACCCACGGGTAGAAATGGGGTAGTGTTATTCTAAGCTGCCACTACACAGCAATTCTTGTTTCATTATTTCACATATTAAAGCAGGTTCTTCATGATTACTGGAGGGATTCGGTTTGAATACAGCATCTCGCGATGGGCTGCAAAGACATTTCAGTCTGTTCTTCACCAGGAAGATTCAGATCGCAGTGGTGGAAAAGACTCCTGAAGTTTGCCAGAGATGTTTGTGGCCTTCCAGAGAAAGATCACCCTTGTTTTGAGAAGATTAATTAGAAAGCAACTTCTTTACCTCATCATGAGCCGAGTTTTCGAGGAGAATCTTAAGCTGTTTGGCTGCTTTATTGTAGGCAGATTTTAGTAGAACGATTTTGCGGACGTTTTCTTAATTATGTACCTATCAAAATCGGAGTTGATATATATTTCTACAAAATAACAGCCTCCGTGGTTCTATTCCCAGGGGAGTAAACTCTCAAATTTGATTAGTCAGAATTTATCCAGCTTAGAACGGTATTGCAGGCTTGAATCACCCGATTATCCGGAAGTTATGATGATTCTGTTTGAGGGCACGTCGATCCCCGTTACTATCATGGTAGTAGATAGTCTACCAACCGACGCTTTTGCCACAGTGTTTGACTTTGTCCAAAACACCCTATACCATATTTAGGGTAGGCTCAAGCACTTCGGTAGGAACATATATGGGGATGAAGGAAATTCAGTTTATTGCAGTCTGAGGTGATATACATGAATTAAGGATAGTTAAAATAAAATGCATGGTAGAATAATTCAGTGAGTCTCCCTTGTTTATCACCAAGTTAAACATGGAACTCTGATTTGAAAATATGCTGATACGAGGGGCACGCCACAAGAAACTAGATACTCAAAAATTATAAAATTTATTCTTTATTACAAGTATCGATCTTTTCAAAGTATTCACCCTGAGCACGTATACACTTTTCCATACGTCTGAACCGATTGGAAAATACCTGTGACTACTCTCCTTTAGATACCTCAGAAATCTCGAAATTATAGGCAACCAGCGCATCTTCTCTGCTTTTAAACCTCTTCCCCTTTAGTTTTTCTTTGATTTTTGGAAACATGTAAAAATCACAAGGCGCTAGGTCAGGGGAATATGGCGGGTGAGGGAGAATTGGCACATTTTTCGAGTTGAAAAAGTCTAGTGTTCTGGCAGACGTGTGCGGCGCCGCGTTGTCGTGGTGCCACAGAAGGTGCCGGATCCCTGACTTCGGTTGCTTGTCACACCAAGCTGATATTACTGTTGGAGCACAAACTGTCACATACCATTCGGAGTTCACCGTTCTTTCATTCTCTAGCACAACAGTAGCAATATGACCCGTTTTGCAGAAAAACGAGGCGACCATTTGTTTCAGCGTGCTTCGTGCACGGCGACATTTCGTTGGAGTTGACTCGTCTTCAAAGCACCATACAGTCGACTGTCGCTTGGATTCGGGATCATAGTTATATAGCCATGTTTCGTCACCAGTCATATCACATACGTTTTTTTTCTCGCCTCCGTTGAATTTATCTATCATGAATAGGCACCAATCCACCCGACGGTCTTTCTGCTCATCGGTAAGTTTGTGCGGCACCCATCTCGAACAACGTTTACGGAGAGAAAGGTGGTCGTGAATTATGGTTTGCATTGCTGCTGATCCAATTCCTAGTTCTCGCTCTAGCTCTACATGTGTAGTTCGTCGGTTTTCGCGAATAAATTTTTCGACTGCACGAACGTTTTCTTGCGTGACCACGGTTGGCGGCCTTCTTCGCTTCATCTTCGAGACATACCCGTCCTCTTTTAAATTCAGCAAACCAATTGAATACTGTTGCTCGGGAACAAGCAGACTCACCAAAAGTAGAAGACAAAAGTTCAAAACATTCTTGAGGCTTTAAACCTTTTTTAAAGTCGTAATAACTCATAGCGCGAAAATCACGTCCACTGAGCTCCATTGTTGCAAGTGAATTCCCGCCAGAGGCTCATTCAAATAAAAAATAAATAAAAGAAGTGTGTTCTATATTCAAATATGTCAATAAAAAACCAGCCTATAAGATGGTGTATAGCTTGCCAGTGTCAATTAAATGAGAAAATAGTATCCAACTTCTATTGGCATGCCCCTCGTAATTGGAAATTACAAGTTTTCTAAGACGGAATCAAAGGTTCCAAGTTGAGAATATGAACTTTCTGTTGTGACAGTGCATTCATGGTACTTTGTATGACTACACTGTCAAATTACTAAGTATCAATTCAGCCATTTGCGGTTTCGAGATGGATTTGCCTCATCATTAACCACCCAGCTAGATAAATAAACCACACATATGATGAAAAAGCAATATGTAATTGCTGAAGTCTTGACTCATAATTTGGCTTGGTGCACTTTTATAATATTTGGGGAGTTTGTTTACTAGGGATGGAAATGTGAGGAAGATATTGAAAGGAGAGTTAAAAAGGGAAACGCGGTGAATGGATCCATGAACAGTCTGATTTTGAGCCAGTTGTTGTCAGAAAAGGCTCGAATGGCTGTGCATAATGCTGCCTGGTTCCCACGCTGATGTATGGTAGTGAATGTTGGGCATGGCAAAAGAAGCATGAAAGTAGAGTTAATGCAGTGGAAATGAGATCCCTGAGAAGTATATGTAATGTAAGGCTTTGTGATAGAGTGAGAAATACTGTGATCCGTGAATGAGTAGGTTTGAAAGATGACGTAGTATGCAAGATAGAAAAAGGAATGTTGAGGTGGTTTGGGCACATAGAGAGGATGGATGAAAATAAAGTAGCGAAAGTGATATATAGAGCCAATGTGGATGGGATTGTTAGTAGAGGACAGCCTCGTAAAACGATTCTTGACCAGATAGAAAACGTTCTTATAAAGGCGGGGGTCCGAAGTGAGAAGAATAAAAGAGCATGTATGAGAAGAATAATTAATGTAAGGGAAGAAAGAGAGGTTTATCAAGATCGTACTAAGTGGCGATCGATAGTCTCTGCCTACCCCAATGGGAATAATGGGTGTGAGTATAAGTATGTAAGTAAGCACTTTTCTAGTAGGCTACAATAGTTTTAATAAGGTTTTAATTTAATTATAAATGGTTAAACTTTTGCCTCATATAGACATTTATTACAGACATACATCAATTTGAAGTGTCTGTGATATTAAAATATTTACTTTAATTTAAATGCATATAAATGTTTAATTAGCATGTGCTAATTTCAGAAATGACTGAACCAACTTTGACAGGATTTTCACTGTCACTTAGAGTGATTTAATTTTATAATACATATATGCAAAGACCAGCATAAAAATAAAATGAAAATGTATTTAAAACTATTTTATTATAACATAAATAAAGTCTAATCTATAGAAAACTGCTCATTTCACAAGTTGTTGGATAGAGTTAAGAACATCTGTTTCCTTCAAGTTAGTCAAATTCACATTCTTCTCCACACCTTTATCTGTAAAAAAGACAGTGCCATAATTTAAATATCATGCAATTCATTCTGAAAGTTAACCTGTAGACATCAAATCAACCAGAATGACATGAGTTGTACAGAAGATATTTACTACATAGTAATCAATTTCACAGTTATTAATATACATACACTGTCACATGACTAAGTACAACTTAGCTGTGTGGGTTTCCTCACAATGTTTTCCCTCACCATTAACAACCAAGATAAATTAACCACACATTTGACTTTAGAAAAGATAAATTGGTGTAGGCCCGAACTGGGATTTGAACTCATGCCTGTCTATATCGATAGTCAGTTGTTCTACCCATTGCACTATCCTCGTAAGGCCTAATGACCTCAGATGATGACATAATATGGTTGTACTTTACCGCCCAAATGTAAATCTAAGTATTTTTTATTACCGCCCAGTGACCTCACATGAGAACATATTTAAATAATGGAAGTTCAGCCCATTGTGATCGTATGAGAACAAAAAAAAACCAGTTTTTTTTACTGAAATCTATTGCTTACCAAACATACAATATGCATTAAAAAATATGAAATGTAGTTCGAACTCTTATAATATATTTTTTTAAGTTTTTTGTTCTGGGCTGATGCTGTTATGACAAATATGTGCTTATTTGAGGACAGTGGGACATAACATAACTAAGGCAATTTTTACGCTGGGCCTTACGAGGCTATAACGCCTTTACGACCCTTTTGTACTCAAAAACCATCTTGTGATTGAAGCTGTATTGGGGCTTTTTAAGTGATATTGCGGTTTGAGACCCATCACCAACAACCTTGATCTTGCTATCTTTTCCCCACTAAACTTTAAAAAGTGGCTAAGGAATTAATTTTTTTGGTAGCTCTGGCTACCCAATTTAGTGATTTCAATAAGTATATATATGTATGGATATCAGAATCAATCAAAGAGGCGATGGATAGTATCTAACTAGCCCCAAAAAATTTTATGGTGTGATACTACAAGTTGCAAAATAGAACTTACCAAATCTTGCCCATACTACTGGGTTAATTCCTTGGCATTCACGAATCAATATCGGGAACTCAGGATTCTGGCTTTTGATTTTCACATATTGATTCTGGATGAACTTGCTGAATAAAAAATATCTTTTAAATATTACTTATAGGTTAGTCTTGTTCCTATGTTTATGTAATCAATAAACTTACCGAACTCCTTCAGAACTTGCACTTGTCTGGCACAAATGAATTCTTAGCTCCTTTAGAGCACCTCCTAAGCGTAAGGCCATTTTATTTTTATTACAATTATAATTTATAATAGTGAATTAATTAACTAGTTTTGTTTTGTATTGTACAATTATTATTTTTATTGGTTTTTGCTTTTTCGTGACAATGACAGTGATAGTAGATAATTGTCAATGTCATAATGTGCTGAACTGTCAATGTATTTTAAGTCAGATGTCTTGCTCATTCTTAGACTAAAAGTTCTGTGGTTCTGGAATTTTATTCTAAGCGTTGCCACGATATAATTTAAAAAAATGATCAGAAAATAAACATATAGGCTGACAATTGGCCTAGACCTCGCTTTTATAACATACCCTTTTTATATTATAAATCGATAAAGGACATCAAACTAAACAACTTTGCCCATGGAATGCCTATCTAAAATATTGTAATTTTCAAAAAATAATAATAATAAAAAATTGTCGTACCTAGTTCAAACTGAGAATGTATAGAATGAGATTCCTTGCTTCAGTGAAAATAAGAAATTAAAAAAAAACATTTGATGTATGCTTTTCGCTCTGTAAACTAAAATATAACTTCTTTCGGTGTTAAGGGTATGTTATAAAAGCGAGGTCTAGGCCAATTAGCCGCATTTTAAATATTTACTAAATAGAGACATAATTTCATTAATGCAAAGAATGAGGGTATATTTTGTTAAGTTGGATTTTCTACTTTTACCAGCCACTATAAATCTATAATTTCAAAACTAAAATATTCGAACAATCTACCCATATTCAACCAACATAACATAAACGTTCACGCCAAATATTCCCGAAGGGCTTTTGTCACCTGGTGTTCAGGGTACCCACGTTTTGCATGGACAGTGTACTCACGTGATAGGGGGCAGGCCTATCGCCGTTTTGTACGAATACACTGTCACATGACTAACTACAACTCAGTCATGTGGGTTTCTTCACGATGTTTAACCAACTCCTCAATTACTACCTACTAGCCGAGTCAGCTACCACTCAGTCCGTGATTACGGCACCAGTAGTTGTGCCAAAACGTCGGACAAATATTATCATGAAACATAACATAACATAAACGTTCACGCCGAATATCCCCGAAGGGGTTGGCAGAGGTACTAATACTTCTGAACATCAGGTGACTTTTTCACGTGGTGTTCAGAGTACCCACGTTTGCATGGACAGTCTACTCACGTGATAGGGTATCGTGAAAGTGATTTTATAATAAATTTGTTCAATGAATCCCGATTTTTATTCATATATACTTGACCCGCGCAACTTTGTGTGCGTGACATATAAGTGACATTAGACCTAGTTTCAACAGTTAAGGCGTGGTTGAGTACCAAACATTTAATCGGCCAAGAATTTTTATTATTACCCAATATATAAAATTCACGTGCCACAGTGTTTTTCACCAAACTCCTCCGAAACGGCTGAACCAATTTAAATGAAATTTTTCATACACATTCGGTAGGTCTGAGAATAGGTATATAACAAATATTTTTTTATACTCTTAATTGATAAGGTAAGGCTTCGATCATATATACCAAAGATACACCATCAAAGCACGAAAAACGGCCCGGCCAAACTGTGCTTTTTTCACAGATCTGTATTATATATATGTATGATATGTATACATGTCTGTGGCTTTTTTATATGATAAGCACTGTTTAACTGACAGTCGCGTGCTAGATCTTGCAATAAATAGTAAGTCTTAAGAAAATGCAGTAAGGTTCATAATTGTAGAAAAAAAATATTTAACTGTCAAACAGTCTTGTCATTTTCGCGGTCCACTTTTGTGCGTTGAATTTGTATGGAGTGCGGCATCTTTGGTATATATGATCGAAGAGGCAAGGTAATAATATTTTTATTTTATAGACTAGAAATTCCCTAGAAATAACTTATATAGCAAAACAACCTTTGCCGGTTCAGCTAGTATTATATGTTTAATCTAAAGAAAATAAATCATCATCATCATCATCATCAGCCCACACTCGTCCACTGCTGGACATAGACATCTCCCATGGCGCGCCACCTCTTCCTATCCTCGGCCAGCCTCATCCAACCACTCCCGGCCACCTGCTTTAGGTCGTCGGTCCAGCGGGCTGGAGGGCGCCCCACACTGCGTCTGCCAGTGCGTGGTCACCACTCAAGAACACGTCTTCCCCAGCGGTTATCGGTTCTTCGGCAGATGTGACCAGCCCACTGCCACTTCAAATTGCTGATCCGATGAGCTACGTCGGCCACTTTAGTTCTCTGTCGGATCACGTCATTTCTGATGCGATCCAACAGAGTGATGCCGAGCATAGCTCGCTCCATCGCTCTTTGAGTGACTTTGAATTGGTGGACTAGTCCAGCCGTGAGTGTCCACGTTTCCGCACCATACGTTAACACTGGCAGGACGCACTGGTTGAAAACCTTAGTCTTCAGACATTGTGGGATGGCCGAGGAGAAGATATGCCGAAGTTTTCCAAAAGCAGCCCAGCCCAGCTGGATGCGTCTTGCAGCCTCTTTGTCGAAGTTGTTTCTACCGAGTCGTAGCGTCTGACCTAGGTAGACGTACTCCGGCACAACTTCGAGCTCTGCTCCCTCGACAAGAACTGGTCTTGGCTGAACAAGACGATTGAACATGATTTTCGTCTTGTCCAAGTTCATGCCAAGCCCCACTCGCCGAGAGGCTGAGTTTAGGCTACTAATCATCCCGCCGAGATCCTCCAGCGTTTCTGCCATAACGACTATGTCGTCCGCAAACCTGAGGTGTGAGATGTACTCGCCGTTGACACATATACCTTTTCCGTTCCAGTTCATCATCTTGAAGACGTCCTCCAACGCATTCGTGAACAGTTTCGGGGATATGACATCCCCCTGTCTCACCCCTCGCTGCAGTTGGATGGGTTCCGTCTTTTGATCCTGTACTTGGACGGTCATGGTCGCAGCATTGTACAAGTGTCTCAACACCTCAATGTAGCGCCAGTCGATTCGGCAACGCTGTAAGGATTGTAGAACAGCCCAGGTTTCGATGGAGTCGAAGGCTTTTTCATAGTCCACGAATGCTAGACACAGCGGCTGATTATACTCTTCGGTTTTCTGTATAATCTGCCGTACTGTGTGGATGTGGTCTACGGTGCTAAAGCCTTTTCGAAACCCGGCCTGCTCCACGGGCTGGAACTCGTCGAACCTTTGGGCAAGACGATTCGAGATGACCCGTGAGAACAGCTTATATACGTGGCTCAAGAGCGCGATCGGTCTGTAGTTCTTGAGAAGGGTTTTATCTCCTTTTTTGAAGAACAAGACCACGACGCTCTCGCTCCACGCCTCCGGAATAGTTCCACTGTAGATGACGTTGTTAAACAGATCTCCCAGGGCTCTCAGTACAGGTGTACCTCCTGCCCTTAGAAGCTCTGTCGTTACCCCGTCATCACCCGGAGCTTTGCTGTTTTTAAGCTGTCTCAGGGCCGATCTTATCTCGTCCAGGTCGACGTCTGGGATATCTTCGGTGAAGTGGCGAGTTAATGGAGCTCTGGGGTCGGTGTCGTGTTCCTCAGGTGGTGCGGCATGACTGGCATATAGCCTTCCGTAGAAGTTCTCAACTTCACGGAGAAGCTCCGGCTTCGAGACAACGATCCTGCCGTCTTCCCTCTTAAGCTTCGTCAGCTGGCTTCGTCCAAGCTGCTGACTGAACACTTTGGACCCCCGGTTTCGCTCTATGGCCTCTTCGATGAGGCGCGTATTAAAGCTCCGGAGGTCTCGTCGAATCAGCTTTTTAATGTGCTTGGACAGAACCCGATGCTGCGACGAATGCTCTTGAGTATACGGCAGTTCGCGTCTTTGTCTCATAAGCTCTAGAGTCTCCTGGGAAAGCTTCGACTCCTTGCCATCGCGCCGCGTTTTAAAATGTCTGTGGCCCACTTCACGTAGAGCTCCTATCAACTGGTGGCCTTCTCGTTAACGTCGTCTGTGGTTCCCAGCGAGTCGAAACGGTTCTGTAGGTCCATTTGGAAGTTCTCGCTCCCAGATAGCAATTGGCGCAGGTTAGGGCGAAGAGTAGATCTCATAAGACGTTTGCGCTCGAGCTTGTAGTTGATACTTAGAGTGCCTTTGACAAGTCGGTGATCGCTTCCGGTATTAAACCTGCTAATCACTGAGACATCTCTAAATATGTGCCGCTTATCCGTCATAATGAAATCTATCTCGTTCGCCGTTCGACCATCGGGGCTTCGCCAGGTCCACTTTCTTTGGGGTCGCTTCTGAAAGAAAGTATTCATCAGATACAACCCCTGGTGCTCGAGAAAGTTTACCAGCATTTGCCCCCTTTGGTTCCTGCAGCCAATGCCATGTGGACCTACCCTCGTTTCGTCGCATTCTTGTACTCCCACTCTGGCGTTGAAGTCTCCCATAATAACCGTGAAGTGAGTCTTTGCGGTATCGTTGATAGCCCGGGAGATATCTTCGAATACCGCTTCGACTTCTGTGTCAGCGTGAGTCGAGGTCGGTGCATAAACCTGAACTACCTTGAGAGAGTATCTCTTAGTAAGTTTTATAATGAGGTATGCTACCCTGCTCGACACACTGCTGATCTCCACAATGCTGCTGATGAGAGACTTTTTGACGAGAAAGCCAACGCCGCCTTGGGATTGATGGTCTCCCTCTCTGAAGTAGAGCAGGTGTCCGGATTCCAGGACTATCGTATCCTCCCCCTCTCTTCGGACTTCTGATAGTCCCAGGATATCCCACCGTATCTTGGTAAGCTCCACCTCGAGTTCCTCCATCTTTTCCGCCGTCCGCAGTGTGCGTCCATTGTACGTAGCCAGGTCTAGTTGGTGTTGGCAGCCGTTTCTAACCCGGTGATTCTTAGCACCCTCTGCCCTACCGGTGGGACCCTGACCGCTGCCAAAATGGCCAGGACCGGCAGGACTGCCGGGAATTGAGGGCCGTTGGATTTTCGTCGCAGCCATAAGAGTAAAATGCCATAATCACCACGCTTGGCAGGCGGATTGGTGATCGCAGTGGCGGAAGTTTTATCGCAGGCGTGCTGCTGCCCATGCCTACGTTAGAATTTGCTTCCGCCTAGTGTGGAATGGATTGACCGCCATTTTCGGTAGACTGACTGCACCGTTCGGTCCAGTGTGATTTCAAGATCACACTGGATCGCACGGCGGGCGATGGGGTCGTCACGTCCCGACGCCAGAAGAAAATAAATACAAACTGTTTAGTCCAGAATTAAAGAAAACTACAAATAGATTTCAAACGCAAAATTCCTGTGGGAACAGCAAAGATATACTGGCCAGTACACCCTGCTGTGTACCAACTTAGAATTTGTATTTATGTTTTAGCTAGAGAAACATTTCGATTCCGCGATGTACGATTTTTTATGACGCTGCTAGTATGCGAGTGAGTTCGCCGCCTAGCGGTCGCCACAGTACTCCCCTCCTAGTCGATAGACGATATCGAAGAGCTAGGAGGTACCTGTTACCAATAGTAGAGAGGGACTAGTGTGCGAGCGAGTTCGCCGTCTAGTAGTAGAGTGCAGTATGAGCAGTGAGGCAGAGTAGCGTGCCAGTAGATGCTCGGTAGGGTGAGTCGAGTAGTTTGGTAAGGTAAGCGAGGAGTAGAAGTTGCGGGTAGATCGAGAAATGTAGTAAAAAGAAGCATGTGTTCTTATCGAGGGGTCACCACTGTGGGAACAGCAAAGATATACTGGCCAGTACACCCTGCTGTGTACCAACTTAGAATTTGTATTTATGTTTAGCTAGAGAAACATTTCGATACCGCGATGTACGATTTTTTATGACGCTGCTAGTATGCGAGTGAGTTCGCCATCTAGCGGTCGCCACATTCCTTTTATGCTCAATAATATCATCAAAGGAACTCTTATACTAAATTATGGGGTATGCTCCGCTGTTACACCGCGCTGTTCACCCAGTGTAACTACGGAGCATTTTTTTTCTTCGCAGTTACACCAACGTCTTTTTGACATGAATGAAAACAGCTCTGCAGAGATATGATGATAGACAAAACATATCGTGGACTCAATACCGTATTTGGACTTTCGCGTGTTCAAATCATCAAAGAGATTTGAAGATGAATATAAGGGAATAAAGAGAGTGGTTAAGAATAAAATAGAGCAGAAAAAGCGAGATCTGAAAGAATGGAGTGAAAAGAAACTCTCCGATAATTTCCAAAGTAATTAAAAATTATTTTGGAAATATATCAGACGTGAAAGGGGAGTTTCTCAAAACACGAGTACAAGTGTGATGAAGGATGAAAAAGGTGAACTAATGACTGATGGAACAAGAATAAAAAGAGTATGGAAGGGTTATTTTGAGGGTCTCTTTGAAAAAGAGGATGATCCCATTACTTCAACAATAACCTAAGTAATCCATAATTTGGAAATTGATAACTTAAATAGTAAATTCTATATTTGGAGCAGCACATGAGAGCAGCCAATGTTGAAATTCAGTGTGTCCCTGAACACAAGAATGAAAACCTCAAGACTACCGTGCTCCAGCTTGGCAAGGTGGTAGGGTTTGATGTTGAAGAATCGGATATTCAAACGTGCACAAGGACTACTAAATTGCATAAAGATGACAGGCCACGCTCTATTGTCGTCCAGCTCCGCAACCAACGCCAACGTGATGAACTACTTGCGTCAATAATCAAGTTCAACAAAAACAAATTGAAAGCTGATAAACTGAACTCTACCCATCTGGGGATTGGTGGAGCTAAGAAGCCTGTGTACGTTGTAGAACATTTGGCGCCGGCTCTCAAATCTCTTCATGCCGCTGCGCGAATCAAGGCGAGGAAACTAGATTTCAAATATTGTTGGGTTCGTGGGGGACGAATTTTTCTGCGAAAGGACAACGATTCCCCATACATCTTAATTAAAAGTACAAATACACTGGATAATCTAGAAAACGTTTCTACTAGTAAAGGAAAGCGGGACCAGAGTAAATCAGCCGATATCAATTCTTGATCTGTTTGTATTACACTGCACTGAGACCAAAAGATAGTAATTCTATGTAAAATTCAATTCTCTATCAATTTATTATCAGAATGTCCGGGGTATTCGGACTAAGGTTCTTGATATCTGGCAAAATATATGCTGTACTTCTTATGACATTATAGTATTGACTGAAACTTGGGCTGATTCTAATATAATTTCTTCAGAGTTCTTTGATGATAGGTATGCAGTTTACAGGCGTGATCGAGAAAGCAGCGGATTCCATGGTTGCAAAAAAGGAGGAGGGGTGTTAATTGCCGTTCTTAAGAAATATAAGTCATTCCGAATGTTTGATGTTGAAAGTGATTGTGAAGATCTTTGGGTATGCGTTGAAGGACAAGGTGGTAAAAAGAAAAAAGAGTCTATCAATATTTGCGCAGTTTATCTGCCCCCGCCTCTTCAGAAGCACATTCTTAACCACTTTATTGATAATCTTAACAAGCATGCAACGCTGCTTGACAAAATTATGGTAATTGGTGATTTTAACCTTAGTTCTATTTCTTGGCCCCAAATCTCCAATCGTTCACATGCAAGCGCGGTCCACAATAATTCTCTGTTGGCGCAAACCCTAATTGATTGTATGTCTGTCAATGACTTAGAGCAATTCAACACTATTCAAAACAATCAAAATAGAATTTTGGACTTAATTCTGTCCAATATAAGGACCATTCACGTAGAAAATGCTGCCGAGATAATCAGCCGTATTGACCCATTGCATCCTCCCCTAGAGGTTACTCTTAGTATTTCACAGCTCAAATCTATTAAACCTGCAGATTCAGTAAGACCGAACTTTTTTAAAGCAGATTACTCAGTTATAGTGCAAGAACTTGATAAAATTGATTGGGATGACAGATTAGGCCTCATGGATGATGTCAACTTAATGCTTAAAGAGTTTTACACTATTTTAAATGACCTCATTGAAAAACATATACCTAAAACTCAAAAGATTGTCAAATGTTATCCTGCCTGGTTCTCTAAAGATCTAATAAAATTATTAAAAGAAAAAAATAAAGTAAGAACTAGGTTTAAAAAGTACGCAAATCCACTTGATAAGCTTGCCTTTGAGTCTCTCAAAAAAAGTTGTGACCACTTATCAAAAACTTGTTACAACGATTACATAGCCCGTATAGAAATTAGCATCAGAAAGAATCCGAAATATTTTTGGTCTTTCATTAAACAGAAGAAAACACTTCGTAATGATTACCCGGAATCGATGAAGTTCCGAGATAAGAAAGCTTCAAATAATGAACAAATAGCAGATTTATTTGCAGAACATTTTTCTCTAACTTACGATTGCTCTAACGCGTGTCAAAAATATCCCCCAGTGACTGTATTACCCGACAAACCGATGCACAAATTTATTTCTAAAGACAAGATACTCCAAAAAATAAAAAGACTCTCCTTGTACAAAGGTGCCGGTCCAGATAGTATCCCCCCTCTTTTCCTGGTTAAATGCGCTAGCAATCTTGTGACTCCTTTATATATTATTTATACAAAGTCTATTGATACAGGTATATTTCCTACTGATTGGAAAATTACTAAGGTTGTCCCAATTTTCAAGAGTGGAGATGCTAGTGATGTCAGGGACTACAGACCAATCTGCATACTTTCGCAATTCGCTAAATTATTTGAAAGTCTTATATACGAGCACTTAATTTTAGACGCAGAAAGGTTTATATCGGAGTCACAGCATGGTTTTGTTAAAAAACGCTCAACAACGACTAACTTAGTTTCACACCTGGAAAAGCTTTGTGCAGTGGTCGATAAGGGTGGACAAATAGATTGCATATACACCGATTTCAGCAAGGCTTTTGATAGGGTCAACCATGTTATACTTTTGGAAAAGTTAGAGAGCTTGGGTGTATCAGACTTTTTGTTGGTATGGCTTCGGTCATACCTTTCAGACCGAATGGCCAGAGTTGTATTTAATAGTAGTAACTCATTCTCATTTTTAGTTAATTCAGGTGTTCCTCAAGGCTCGCACCTCGGTCCACTATTGTTCAACCTATTTGTAAACGATGTCCTAGACTGCTTTTGGTATTGCGATTCATACTTGTTTGCTGATGACCTAAAGATCTCCAGAGAGATTTCTTCTGTTGCCGACTCAAATCTTTTGCAACAGGATCTTAATCGACTAAGCTCATGGTGTTTTAAAAATAAAATGATACTTAATGCCAGGAAGTGCTTTTCGGTGTCGTTTACAAGGAAACATAAAGTGTTGGAGGGCAACTATGTAATCGAGAATGAGAAACTGGAAAAAGTTGAGCTTATTCGCGATCTTGGTGTTACCTTTGATAGCAAGCTTACTTTTATCAAACATTTTGATAACGTTATTGGTAAAGCGTCAAAGTGTCTTGGATTTGTCCTTAGAAACACCAAGTGTTTCAAGAATAATCATACCAAGATAGCACTGTTCAACTCGTTAGTTAGAAGCATCTTGGAATACGGCAGTGTGGTCTGGAATCCCTATTACAACGTGCACTCACTAAGAATAGAAAGGCTTCAAAAAAGATTTCTGTATCACCTATCTTATTCTTGTGGTAAGGCTAAATCTCTTGCATCATATAATGATAGGCTGAGTCACTTTAAAATGACGTCCCTTCACGATCGCCGTGAAATGCTGAGCAATATGTTTGTTGTCAACATTATTCGCAACAATATTGACTGTCCCCAATTGTTAGGTCAAATTAATTTCAATGCACCGTGCAGGCGTCAGAGGCATGCAATTGTGCCCTTTAAACAAACATTGGCTAGGACTAATCTTGGTTTCAACTCTCCATTAAACAGAGCGACGAGAGCCTTGAATCAGCTAAGAGATAAAATCGATATTTGTGGCGATGACACGGTTAACATTAAGCGTTGTTGTTTGAAAAGTGTAAATCTTCAGTAATAATGTACTCTCTGAATCTCTTTTAATTTAAGTTTATATTTCTTTATCAGTAATAATGTTAGTTATGGTTAGGATACCCGCGCAGGTTAATTAACAATTTGATTTATTGTATTACTAGCGACCCGCCCCGGCTTCGCACGGATGCAATGCAAAATATACCTACTACAGAATGTCCTTATACACAACGTTCACAGCTTTTTTGTCATTAGCCAATACAAACATGTTTTGCTTAGACTATTTATAGGCACGCGCCGCCCGGCGCAAACAACTACGACCCTGCATTTTAAATTTGTAATATCTTCGGTAATATTCACTTAAATTACATGCTGTAAAAAGCATATTGATCTGTAATAAATGCACAATTTATTTAAGGTACTTCATTGGATAAGGATTAATGCTGTATTGTTTAAAATCACTTCGTAAATAACCATTTTTTAGTAAAGAATAAAAATGATTATGCTGGGTTATCCCTAAGAGATAGACATATACCATCGCGGACTTTTTTGTTGAACTTTTTAAGGTGAACAATACTGTAGTACATTATTTTGGTCTATCTCGTAGGGTTCAGCCAGCTTTTGCAATATACGCGCAAAAAAACGTGCTTATTTACGACATCACATTAGAAACCTTTAAATTTATCAGTGTTTCTCTACTATATTATGCATTTATTATACATACAAACCTTCCTTAAGAATCACTTTATCTATTAAAAAAAACCGCATCAAAATCCGTTGCGTAGTTTTAAAGATCTAAGCATACATACGGACATACAGCGAAAGCGACTTTGTTTTATACTATGTATTGATAAAGTAGTCTCTTTTGTAGTCAACATTAAATGTATTTTATAGGTGTTGTAACGGTTGTTTACTCAGGTTCCGCATAGTTATAGTTTTAGTTTAAGTCTAGATTTAAGTTAGGTTAAGGATTTAATGTTGTAAGTTATGTTAATAATAGGGAAGTAGGGAATAATGAATTTTTGTACATGTTTTCCAGAGAATGCTGTGGCCTTCTATAATTAAGAATGCATACTGTCTACCGTAATACCAATGTAAAAAACTATAAATGAATTATGTATTTCTTGTTGAAGGTCCTAATAATAATAAATAAATAAATAAATAACAATTGATAGCGATGTTAATTGTGACGAGGTAATGGGTGACGTGTCTGAAAGTATGATAAGTATGGAAGAAATTGTAAAAGCGATGAAAAGTATGAAACTAGGAAAAGCGGCAGGATATGATAGGATATGTGTCGAAATGCTGTGGGCTGGTAAAGGGTTAGTGGCTTCTTGGCTGTTCTTCCTTTTTCAGAAGTGTTGGGCACTTGGCAAAGTACCAAAAGATTGCTGTAGGTAGAGCCGTGATTGTGCCCCTATATAAAGGGAAAGGGTCACGCCAAGAAGCAAAAAACTACCGTGGTATCAGCCTACTCAGTGTTGTCGGCAAATTGTATGCGAAAGTTCTGATCGAGAGGGTGATGAAAGAAACGGATGAAAAAATTTGGGATGTACAAGCAGGATTTCGGAAGGGAATGGGATGTATGAATCAAGTCTTCTCCTTAAGGTGCATCACAGAGAAATTTTTGGCAAAAAACCAAAAAGTGTATTGCACCTTCATTGATTTGGAGAAGGCGTATGATAGGGTAGTAAGAAAGTATTTGTGGAAGGTGTTGTCTAAGTTCGGTTTGGGGAGCCAACTTATACGTGCATTGGAGTCACTCTATGAGGATTCCAATGCATGTGTGAGAGTAAACGGAGAGGACACGGACTGGTTTGAGATCTCTAGGGGTGTTCGACAGGGTTGTGTGGCTTCTCCGTGGCTCTTCAATTTGTTCATGGACGACTGTTTGAAAGAACTGCGCGAAAGTGATTATGGACTGTAAATGAGTGGGTTCATCATTAAATGCCTCCTGTACGCTGACGATCAAGTATTACTTGCATCAACGGTAAATGAGTTGCAGGAGATGGTGAACATTGCGTGTAAGTCTTTCGAAAGAAAGGGAATGAGAGTGAATGTGGACAAAACCAAAACAATGGTTTTTAAAAGAGAGGAAAGTATGACAGAATGTGACATTGTTATAAATGGTAAGAAAGTGGAACAAGTGAAAGAATTTGTATATCTGGGGAGTTTGTTTACTAGGGATGGAAATGTGAGGAAGATATTGAAAGGAGAGTTAAAAAGGGAAACGCGGTGAATGGAGCCATGAACAGCCTGATGTTGAGCCAGTCGTTGTCAGAAAAGGCTCGAATGGCTGTGCATAATGCTGTTCTGGTTCCCACGCTGATGTATGGTAGTGAATGTTGGGCATGGCAGAAGAAGCATGAAAGTAGAGTTAATGCAGTGGAAATTAGATCCCTCAGAAGTATATGTAATGTAAGGCTGTGTGATAGAGTGAGAAATACTGTAATCCGTGAACGAGTAGGTTTGAAAGATGACGTAGTATGCAAGATAGAAAAAGAAATGTTGAGGTGGTTTGGGCACATAGAGAGGATGGATGAAAATAAAGTAGCGAAAGAGATATATAGAGCCAATGTGGATGGGATTGTTAGTAGAGGACGGCCTCGTAAAACGTTTCTTGACCAGATAGAAAACGTTCTTATAAAGGCGGGGGTCCTAAGTGAGAAGAATAAAAGAGCATGTATGAGAAGAATAATGAATGTAAGGGAAGCAAGAGAGGTTTGTCAAGATCGTACTAAGTGGTGATCGATAGTCTCTGCCTACCCCAATGGGAATAATGGGCGTGAGTATAAGTAAGTAAGTATCATCTGAAGGCTCCTGGCTATTATATCAATTTTGGTCACCATTACTCCAAGGAGGAACAGGAGTTCGTACGGAATGTAAATGTCAGGGTTAAGCTCTTCGCTACGATAAGCTTCGCTCTATTTAATAATTTTATTTTTTCTTATGTTGCTAAATCGAACATAAAAATACATAAATGTTCACGCTGAAGGGGTTGGCAGAGGTACCAATACTTCTGAACATCACATGACAGTGCCATCAATTTGTAGTCCTTGGAATACATGTTTTATGACGTCTCAGTCGAATGAATATCTGAGATATGCATACTAAATTGCATACAAAATCAATCCTGCTTTAGAGATATTTCTAATGAACCTATAAATACTTGCCGAGTCATAAAAGTTTTGTTAAAAAATAACAACATTTTTCAAAAATCATCTAAGTGTTTTTACCTCATGACGATTTTGAACACGCAAAAATTTCGCAAGCCCAAATACGGCATTGAACCCACGATATGTTTCGTCTATCGTAATATGTTTACAGAGCTGTTAAATTCATGTCAAAAAGACGTTGGTGTAACTGCGAAGAAAAAAAATGCTCCGCAGTTACACTGGGTGAACAGCGCAGTATACCCCCAAATTATAAGTTTCTAGGTATAGCAATGAGACAATTTTTAAAAAATCTTTACTCCCCTGTTTTATCCCTTTAGGGAAAAAATCTTTTCATTCCTCTGCACAAATCAATGAAAATATAATCAAAAATCTATGTAACATATTTCGAACTTCTAAATCTACTTTTAAAAAAGTAATATATAAACTATCCTATCACACCCCTATTTCATTCCCCTAGGGTTGGTATTTTTGAAATTTCTACTAGTACTCGCATAACTAATAAAATACACCCCTGAATTAGAATTAGTTTTGACTGTGCGATGATTCTGAATCAGTCAGTCAGTTTTATCTTTTATAGATGTATACAAACAGCAACGCAACGCAAGTGTTTAGCAAGTAATAGGGTATGTTGTTTTAAAAAATAAAAAAGAAACCTTTCACTAGTGTTTATTCTGTTACAAGGTACAGTAACTTTGTACACCACTAAGTACCATTATCAGAGCAAAATATGAGGAATATCATTGTTAAAAATCAGTTCAATGCACTGTTAGTATCATTGGTAATAGAAATTTATAGAAACTATAAATTGATCTTATTCTTTGATTGAAAATAATAAGAATATATTATTGGCAAATCTTAAATGGGTTATTTTTAAGGTAAAAGGTACAATCACATTTCTTCTACAAATACATAAACTTAGTAAATAGGCATATAGACTTTGTGAAAGCTTATGTTGAGGGATTTCCTTAAACTTAACTCATGTGCTTAGATTTGTTAAGAATATTTAGTACATCTCATTTACTAAGACCATTTCTTTGTTTATAGATTAAGCATGGTAACAAAAATCATACCAGGTATTCATTAATTTGTTTTGTACAAACTTATTATCGGTCAAGAACCACTGGTTACATTTACTATATTTCATTGTGCTGCTTTTTAAGCGCACACTCTCAGTACATATATAAGCCATTATACAAAGTTTATGTTTTAATTACAGGTGTACACTTGTTTGAGATAAGTGTTTAAAATAATAATAATATTTATATTAAATGTATATATACATATGTACAGTAGCTTAAATTTAAACGTGTTCTAATGAGGACATTATCTAAACAGATTCTTACGACAAAATGAGTTTAACATTGAAAACTTTATAGGAAAAACTCTTTATAAGGCGCAAAGGTGACAATCAATAGTAATTATAGAAAACAATTAAATGAGAACACCAATACTACAATATCAAGAACAATTTCATACATTACTGTGTAAAGATTATTTTAAAATTTAATATTTTCACAACACTACATAATTTATTTCACCTGCATAATTCGAAAACTATTAACACTGCAATCCATTCGACCGCGCCTTGTCCAAGCTCAAGGTCAAACAACACAAAACGAGACAAGAAGAGCACAAAACTTTTAAGAAGCATTAGAAAACTATGCCGCGTTTCACTTTTGCACTCGGTGAAAACCACATTCGCTGTCTCAGGTGTGCTGAGTGACGCATGATGAAGTAACAGCTAGCCTGATGCAGGCTCTATTGCTTTTGGGTCGGTGGTGATTCCTTGCTTCTGGCACCACTCAACGAAGTCATCTATTAGGACAGGCCAGGCGCCCTCTGCATCGTAATTACTCATTTCATCGTCTATTTGAGTGGCGAAATCTAGCAGTAAATTCCATGTATCTTTTGGGATGGACCGCTTGTGATTTTCCTGCAAAAATAATGAAACTCATGTCAATATTCAAGGATGGTTGGTACTATATCTTTGGTGAGGAAATCAAAAGTTTAGGAAGCTGGAAGCCTCGAGGACACGGAACGGCTTATTCCGTTTATCCACCCTAAGTCGGATATTCGGAAACGCATGTCCGATTATCCACCCTGAACGGGGTGGATATCCGGAATGCATATAATATGGTTCTTCCGATTTTTTACCCCAAGTACAGTAATTTACAGAAACAAAATGGGTCCAAGAAACATCGTGAACATTAAAATACTTAAGATAAACATACCTACTTTCTTACTTACAGATTGAATAAAAATATCTTACAAACTTAGGGTCTTTTATCTGTAAATGACTGTACGTAGGCAGGGTAGAAAATCGGAAGAAAAATTTTATTACGAATTCCGATTATCCACCCCGTTCAGGGTGGATAATCGGACATGCGTTTCCGAATATCCGACTTAGGGAGGATTTTTTAGGGTGGATAAACGGAATAAGCCCACGGAACCGATGCTGTAGTGAGACGACATTGATATTTTAAATTAATTTATTTTTTTATTTAACGTTTTTATACATGTCTTCTTAGTTGTATGTCACCAGATATGTATATATTTTGCCGCACTTAACTTGCGGAAGAAGAATTTTGAATAATCTCCATGTAAATAGACATTTTGCAAAAGAAAGTTTTTCGATAGTTTATAACAGCATTTTCTTTTTCATAGAATTCGAAATAAAATGTATGAAACTGGGTGGTGGCGCCACTTTATCCTAGGAGCCTAAATTACTGGTCAGATTTGAAAGAAATCTAGGTAATGACCCCAATTAACATATAGGATAGTTTTTTTTCCAGGAAGAAATGCGTAATCCATTTTCATCTAATTGCCTCTGTGAACTACCGCTATAACAACGGGGGTCATTACTGAGGAGGTCCCGGGTTGGAACACCAGAGCAGATTTTTTGTGACCGGTCTTGTTGTTGTGTCAGCAAGTCCCGGATTCAAACCCCTGGGACACTAATTTTTTACGAGTTGTGTTGTGTAGTTTCAGCTTAGAATAGCACTATCACCTTACTTAAGCGATAATTTTAGCCACTCATAAGTAACCATCCTTTATTTTAACATCTCTTCCCATTCAACTGTGAGAATGTGTATGAATTTAGATAAATAGATGTATGCTGTATGCAAACCTTGATAGTTTCGCGGGAAGAATAATCAACTATCATGCAGAGGGGCGTCGCTTCAATTCCTGATTAGGGCCAACACCGATGTGTCTTTTCTAAAGTCATATGTGTAATTCATGTATCATGTTTTGTAACGGTGAGGTAACCCCTATTGCTAAAGCGTACTGAGAGATGTCAGTGTATTTGTGCAAAACGGGATAGGCCTGTCTCCTATCACATGACTACACTGTTTCAGCAAAACGTGGGTACTCTTTAAGCATATATTCACATAAAATCACATAATTTAACGGTTGTAAACGAAGCTGGAAAGATTGATTTGTATGTAACTACATTAATTTACCGCTATGCTATAGTACATACAAACTATATCATACTTAAAATTTAGAGCAGATGTTTAGCCATACAAAAGGTGTAAAGTTGTGAGGATAATTTAAAAAACATGTTTTTTTTCATCGCATGATAGAGATCCTCTGCGGGTCGGCTAAATATAACAGTTTGATGACATCCGTAAGGTGAATGACAATTATTTTTGGCAGTACGAATTCTGTCGGGTCAGCTAGTATGGAATAACAACAGAGCCAAGTTAAACTTTAACACGAATAAGTACAAAAAAGTTTTGATGCTGTTAACCACGTTAGACACGAAACACCATTTATGCAAATAATGGATAATCTGAACCCCCTGTGACTCAACTTTTATGGATTGAAATCATACTTAACAATAATGTTATTTCATAAGGACAAACAAATGAGATTCGTAATAAACATATCTGGTCTTGAATGTTCATAAATACAGGCTGTCCCAAAAAATAGTGTCAAGCGGAAGTCCAAGGACAGAATACCCCTAGGGGTACCCGAATTACCCCCATGTATGTTCCGCGACTTTTTGTAGTTTTCGAGATATGATTTTTTTTCATATTTTTTTGTTAAACCTTGGCTTATTTGACATTGTTGGTCACAGAGACATCAATTGTTGAGATACAAGCTTGATTTTTTTTCTGAAATATGTGAACAGTAGCATCCTGTACAATTATGAGCAATGCATTGCGTTGGATTGTTAAAAGTTTTCGTCTTATTTGGGATCAGAACTATCGCATTTCATCTCGTGGTATTTGTGTAAGGCCACTGAGAGTTTTGAAACTTTTAAGTGATTGGCGATGTGGCTAGAAATCAATCAGGAAGTATCCCTAACACTACCATCCCTTCGCCATTCAACTACCTTAAGTTGTAATAGATAATCTCAATATGCCCAGGGGCATCAATACATTAAAAGCAACCCTATTTCTAGATACATAACAGACTTACGAACAGCCCTGGCTTGGCATTAGTTTTAATTAAAATTATTATGAATATATTATACGTAGATGATCATTTTATTAGAATATCACCGAAGACACTTTTAGATCAATAAGACAATGTACTTAAGAAGGTAGGCGCCCGAAGTGTAAAGAATAAAAGAACGTGTATGTTAAGATTGATGAATAAAGACGAAGCGACGAGAGGTTTGCCAAGATCGAACATAATGATAGTAGGTAATCGATAGTCACTGCCTACCCCATTGGGAATTTATGGCGTGAGTATATGTATGTATTTATGAATTACAGCCTCTAGTTTTTCTCGATAAATGGGCTATCTTAACACTGAAATAATTTTCGCACCGAATTAGTAGTTCTTGAGATAAGCGCGTTCGAAAAAACAATCTGTTCACCTTTATAATATTAGAATAGATATAAATTCTTAATCGCACGAACTTGCCAAGATACACAAATAGCTATATACAAGTGCATGTCCAACACCAACAGTGTCGCTATGTAATATATATTTTTTATAAGCAATGCAATCAAATCAAAATATCTGAGTACCGATTTACGTTAGTATCGGTATGAAATAGCACTAACTCATTTCTTTACACGGGTGTCGTAAGAGGGGACTTAGATTATTGAGTGTTTTTAAGGGATTTTGGGCGATGCGGTTGAAGACCATCACCAACCTTCCCTGATTTTGCAATCTCTTCCACAGCAACTTCGGAAAGTGGCTGAGAAATTTCTAAATCAGAAGTTTTGGCTATCTTTTTTTTGTTGTTTAGCCACGAGTATGTACGTTTTAAATTGTATTTTAGGGATTCAGCCGTTTCGGCTTTTGGCACTGCTCTGTCTATTCTTGGGGTTGTTGTGTAAGGCTTCTCTGGAATTCAGAGGTATGACAACATTCGTAGACGATTAACTTATAAATCTATTGCCAATCCTTACCAAACCTTTACTTCAAAAATAAAAATGGCTCCCTTTCTCATTTTAGAAATATAAATTAGCAATAAGAAAATATCTACGGAATTGTGCAAATGGAAGAGCATGAAATTTTGCAAATTCATAGTTTATATGAGGCAGTACATAAGGCTATTTTTAACGGTCTTTAATTAAGAAAAGACGTTTAGTCAGCAGGCCTGCATAATGTATTAAGAAATACAAAATTAAATAACAAATTATCAAATAATTGAAACAAAAGCACTGCATTCCATTACACTAGCTGATCCGCGCAACTTCGTCTGCGCGATATAAGCACTTTTGAACTTAAATGCAATCTTGAATGAATTAATTACGTCTTCTATCAAAACAAATGCAAGAACCCTCAACATAGTTTCATACATCTTCGTTTATTATAATTTTAATATGGTAGCATTTATCTGTGAATGGTTATTGTGTGATTGATATTTCTAATATATCAGTTTTAACATTGGTAACCTACACTACACCAGTGTGTCTTTTCTTAAGTCACCAATGAAGCAACGAAGCAGTGCTATAGCTACGTTGGGTGAGTGCGACAGAGTTATAGATACAGTGAGAGGGTTATTAAAACTGCAAGAAACTGCACTAACTTTATCTAACTATTTTTTTTTATATTTAGTTTGGCTTATTTTTAATTATTTTATTTTATAGCTAATATGATAGTAGTAATAGCTAATATGATGAGATTATTGAATTTTCCACGCATGACTATTGGCTATTGTTGCAGGCAAAGAGATTTTACTATACTAAAGCACATGAATCAATGGACAAATGATAGATTGTTTGACAATAATAATATTTCAAAGATCATTTTCTCATTAAAATTGGACAGCAGGCTGTAATGTAACAGATAACATGGCATATTTGAAACGGGCCAACTGACTAGTAAGCTAGCTTAGTTCAAAAGATTGCGATAAAGGGGTGTAGAACATTCCTTTATCGTGCTTCTAAGACGGTTGCATCACCAGGCTGTTCTCAACCTAAAGAGGTGTAATCCCCCTCCCCTGAGTTCCCACACCGCCACACCGTGGTTTGAGCCTACCCAGAATAGGGTGAATTTAATTGCAATATTCACATGGTCCACCACAATTTAGTCTAGAACAGCTTGGCAGACAAAAAAAAATACTACTGTTATACATTAATGTGTCACCAAAGTCATGGAAGCTTGCAATATGCTACCAAACTGTGTTACGCTCACACCTGTTTATAGAAAAAGCGTAGCCAAAATTCTAAATTCCTCAGACACTTTAAAAGAATGCGAAAGGAATGAATTGAGAAAGAAAGGTTGTTGATGGGTCTCCAGCTACATCATCTAAAAATCCCATGAAAGGCCTTAACCTCTAAGCCAACACTTCACAGCAAGTTCAATACGTACCAAACATTCTAACTGAGTATACATTTTAATACAATAACCCAAACTCAAAAATGTCTTAGTCACCCATCTGTAAATTGAACTGTGGGTTGTGGCAGAATGCTCAACAATAAGAACAAATAGGTAGTAAATATTAGACATGCAATAGATAGCAGTTTACATTACATATCTGTCGGAACTTAGCCATTTGGTGTAGTATGACTACTATTAAATTTTCTATTACATTAGTTTACTATTGTGTAATTAAAAAATTCAAAATAAAACAATTTAAACTTTTAGCAAATAATTACTTAGAAAAATATATTCTTAAATCTAGTTTCTTATACTTTGCCAGATGCCTATCCTGCCTGGCTAACTGTCTGGTATTTAGATAGTGTTTAGGCTGCCGGAGACCAGATTGTCACCAGACATTCATTTCATTAGTTAATCTATATTTATGTTATATTTCAGTTTATATATTACGCAATTCCGGTAGAGATTCGTCAGGCTAAATCCCAATCTATTTTTAAGGATATGGTAAAAAAGCACTACCTCACTGAAACGCTATAATACTGTTGCAAATTAAATTATATATGTAAAATATTGACACTTGGTTTGGCGGCTGTCACCGTATGTGTTGTGTAGTGTCAAATTTTAATTATTGTCATTTTGTAAACAATTTCATATTTAATAATTTATGATAAAATAATATTTAAGTGGAATAATAGCTTTATGTGTTGTTTCTCTTTCAGGTAAGTTAATTTGTTGTAATGAGCATGTAAAGTTAATTAGATAGGAATATTTTTAATAAAAGTTTTCAATCTCTTTCAGAGCAACAACAATCTTTTATTTCACTAGAAATAATACGTTATAAAACAACACATCTACAGCTATTGCTGAAACTAAAAATGGAAAAAATAAGGTTTGAATTTATAATTAAAGCAAGCGAAGATAAAAAAAGTAATATAATGTGCGTTACATCATTAATGGATAAAGATAATAATACGTTTTTATTACCAGAAAAATTACAACCAGTAACGTTACATAAAGAACTAATAAATACTTCAGCGTACAAAAAAGTGAAAGATTCAATACATCGGAGACATGAGAGCAGAAAAGTATGGATTTCGATAACTAAAGAATTAGAAGGTGTCTACATGGATGAGGATCATAATATACAATTTCAGGGATATTTGCTACAGGAAGATACACCTCAAACATCAGAATCAATAACCACTGGTGGTATTTCTGAAGATATATTAACAAAAATCCTTAAGAATTTTTCAGAAATTAAAAGGGACGTACCTAAACCACAGAACATAAAAAATACAATAGAGAAAATGGTTATCGATAAATTCAACAAAAAGTCATCAAATGTATCCCAGTGGATGGCTATCTTTGAGGCCGAATGTGTGCGTGTTGGAATTACACAAGATATTGGGAAAATTGAAGTCCTTCGGTTGTTTTTGGAAGATTCTTGTTTAGACTGGTATGGTTCAATGCTTATAAAACACACAATAGAATCAGATTGGGCGATACGGAAAAAAAGTTTTTGCGTTACATATGCAGACAAAGGATGGACCCCGATAAGGTATGCTATGTCATATAAATATAGACAGGGTACTTTGCTAGAATATGCATTGAAAAAGGAACGTCTTCTTTTGGAAATGAATAAATTTATGGATAAAACGACCTTCATTGACCTGATTGCTACTGGACTACCAAACTTTATAACAGACAAAATTGACCGAAATGATCTCAAGGAAACGGAAGGATTGTTTAATAGCATTCGCAGCTTAGAACATTTCGTAAACAAGAAGCCTGTTGAAAAGAACATGGGAAATTACGAAAAAAAAACAAAAGAAAAGGAAGAAAACAAGCCTTGCAAGATATGTGAGGAAGAAAATAAACCAAATCGATATCATCCTGAGTCAGTTTGCTGGTATAAGTATAACAACAATTACAGACCAAAGAGAGACCAGAATGTCAGACATATTAATAACTCAGAATTAGAAGTAGAATTAAATGATATGAATCCAAAAAACTAGATATATCGCCATTAATAAAAGTTAAATTACTCATAAATGATAAAATAGAAGCATTAGGAATTTATGACTCAGGGTAAAATGTTTCCATAATAAATTGAAAAAAATCAACGGGTATAGTAAATTTAAAAATAAAAATATACGATATTGTCCAATACATGAATATTTTTGTTATAGATAAAGAAAACTTCGACTATGATTTTTTGATAGGATTAGACTGCATAAAAAAAATTTCATCTTATACAAAATGATAGACTAGAAATATTACAAAACACTTCATTTAATGAAGAAAATATAATAACAATTCCTGGCTATACGGGTAAAAAAGAAAATAAAGTTTATGATGAAACTAAAAACAAATATTACACTGAAAATAAAAATGAGATAAACTTTAATGAGCACGTTAATGTTGATAATTTTAATATTACTGTAAACCACCTTAGCTATATGGAACGGTCCGAAATAGATAAACTGATTAACAAATATAAGTCACTTTTTGCAAAAGATAAGTATGATATTGGGATGGTAAACGGTTATGAAGCTCATATTGATTTATTAGTTGACTGATATTGTGCTAAAAGACCCTATAGATGCACTATTCAAGATAAACAGGAAATAGAACATCAGATATCAAAATTATTAGAAAAAGGTTTGATCGAAGAGTCTTATAGTCCTTTTGCTGCCCCAGTAACCCTAGCTTATAAAAAGGAAGAAGGAAAAAAAACTAGATTGTGTATTGATTTCCGCGAATTAAATAAAATAGTAGTTCCTCAGTCGCAACCATTTTCATTGATAGAAGACTTGATGGTGAAAACAAGAAACTGTAAATTTTATACAAAACTAGACATCAATTCTGCTTTTTGGGCTATCCCCTTAAGGCTCACAGACAGACCGAAAACAGCTTTCGTTACCCAAGAAGGGCATTACCAGTGGGCCTATTTACCGTTCGGGTTAAAGACATCCCCGGCCATTTTCCAAAGAGTACTTAGTAGTATAATCAGAAAACATAAATTAACAGACTTTACAGTAAATTTCATTGACGATATTTTGATTTATTCAAAGACATTTACAGAGCATATAAAACATGTATCACTACTCCTAGAGGCCATTTCAAAAGAAGGATTTAGATTAAAATTTATAAAATGCGAATTCGCACAAGATTCAGTTAAATATTTAGGTCACATAATTAAAGATAATACGATTACTCCACTCAATGATAATTTGGTTGCCATTAAAGATTTTCCAGTCCCAAAAACACAAAAAAATGTACGTCAATTTTTAGGTAAAATAAACTTCTATGGAAAATATATACAAAATATATCAATAATATTAGATCCTTTACATAATCTTTTGCGTAAGGAAAAACCTTTCATTTGGACAGAAGAATGCCAAGCTTCCTTTAATAAAATAAAACAACTTTTATGTTCAAAACCAATATTGGCCATTTTCAATCCAGAATTACCAATATATATTTACACAGATGCTAGTATTCTCGGTATAGACGCTGTACTTAAACAAACTCAAGTTAATGGTGAAGAAAAATCATGTGCATACTTTTCTAGGAAATTAAATGACACTCAAAAGAAAAAAAAGGCTATATATCTTGAATGTTTAGCTATAAAAGAAGCGGTGAAATATTGGGAACATTGGCTTATAGGTATGAAATTCACAGTTTTCTCAGATCATAAACCTCTTGAAAAAATGAACATTAAATCAAGACCAGACGAAGAGTTAGGAGATCTCACTTATTACTTATCTCAGTTTAATTTTGAAGTAGTTTATTCTCCAGGAAAATATAACATAGAAGCTGATACTTTAAGTAGGAATCCAGTATTAGAACATAGTGATAATCTAATTGAAGGACGAAAACTAATAAATTTTATAAATCTAAAAGATATTAAATCCGATCAAGAAAAAAATAAAAATATCGAAAAAAATAAAGACCGATTAGTATTAAAAAATAATATTTATTTTTAGAAAATACGAAAAAAAGAAAAAATTATACTAACAGAAGACTTTAGTAAAAAAATGATAAAAAATATACATTACTATTTTTGTCATTTAGGAACAGGACAAATGATAAAAAAAATACAACCATATTATACAGCAAAAAACTTAAAACAAAATATAAAGAAAATCTGCGATTCTTGTGAAATATGTATAAAAAATAAGTCGAGAAATAAAGACAAATTTGGTCTGATGTCTCACTTAGGACCGGCTACCGAACCGTTTGAAATAATGTCCATAGATACTATAGGAGGATTCGGCGGCTCACGTTCCACAAAAACGTACTTGCATCTCTTGGTTGACCATTTTACAAGATTCGCTTATATATTAACTTCAAAAACTCAAAACGCAAATGATTTCATTAAACTTATACAAAAAGTATCTTTAGATCATAAAATAGGTATGATCCTAACGGATCAATACCCGGGAATTAATTTTAAAGAATTTAAAAACTTTCTATATAAACAAAATATACCGATTGTTTTCACTGCAGTTAATGCGCCATTTTCAAACGGATTAAACAAGCGGTTAAACCAAACACTTGTTAATAAAATTCGATGTAGGTTAAATGAAATTAAAATAAAATTGCATGGACTACCGTTGCGCATGAGTGCACTGCACAATATAATGAAACAGAACACACAGTCACCGGATTCGCCCCTAAATATTTAATGGAAGGGAACATAATTAATTCATTGCCTATTGAATTAAAGGATTATAATGCGAACAATACGCTAATACAGGATAGGAAAATAGCTTTAGAAAACAGCATAAAATCACACGCCTATAATAAAAAAAAAATTGATAAAAATAGAATATATAGAGATTTTAATGTTGGAGATTTGGTTTATGTTGAGAACGGAAATAAATTAAATCGGAAGAAACTAGATGAGATAAAAATAGGTCCATATGAGATAATAGAAAAAATATCAAATTCAATTTATAAACTAAATACAGGTCATAAAAAAAGTGAATCTAATATTTTTCATATAACGAAATTGTTACCATTTTTTGATCAAGTGTAAACTAATAACAATATCTGATAAAAATATTTAAAATATATAATTCGTAGGTTCCTACTCGGTTAGGGGGGGAGATGTAAAATATTGACACTTGGTTTGGCGGCTGTCACCGTATGTGTTGTGTAGTGTCAAATTTTAATTATTGTCATTTTGTAAACAATTTCATATTTAATAATTTATGATAAAATAATATTTAAGTGGAATAATAGCTTTATGTGTTGTTTCTCTTTCAGGTAAGTTAATTTGTTGTAATGAGCATGTAAATTTAATTAGATAGGAATATTTTTAATAAAAGTTTTCAATCTCTTTCAGAGCAACAACAATCTTTTAATTCACTAGAAATAATACGTTATATATATATTAAGTATATAAATAAAAATATGTATCATAATATTTGTATGTAGTTTTAATTTATTGTATCATAGTATTTATATGTTTGTTAATAGTTTATTATTTTATAACTAGATTTAAGTATGACTGGATTGTTGTATTGTTTATGCAGATTAACGCATAGTCATCAGTTTCACCATGTTGTTGTACATCTATCTCACATGACTCTAATTTATTGACCTCTCCATTCAAAGGTTGTCTGGAAGAGATCGCTTTTAGTGATAAGACCGCCAATTGTACTTTTGTTAATTCATTCTGTGTATTTGTAATTGTTTTTCCAGATCTGATGTACAATAAAGAGTTTTCTATTCTATTCTATATTGTCATGTATATATTATGTTTCAGAAGTCCTATGTGGGTTTTATTAATCTAAATTGTTAGTGGCAAGGTCAAAAATCATGAGGAAACTCTTATGGCTGAGTTGTACTTAGTCATTACTTACACAGTCTATTTATGTGATATACTTAATGTTTCTAACAGATTTGAATAATTCTTTTTTACATCTCTATTCACATGCATCTTTTTTTTTATGAACTTCCTCACTCATATTGTCCTCTTAACACCAAATTGGTCCTCAATCTCTCTGTTACCCAAAATCACATATTTTACTTCAAATAAGTACTATCTTAAATACATACCGTCAAAAATTTACACCAAGCATCTAAATATTTAAATCTTCCTCTGAAAACTATATTCCAATAAGCTACTGCCATGTCTAAATCTAATCCTTTCTGACCAGGATTCTTAGCATAATTGAATGTAAAGTGATAGAAATCTTTAAACTTATTTTGATCTTTTAGTTCCATCTCCAAAGATGGTAACTTTGCTTTTAATTTATCTATGCTATCTGCCCCAAGTTCTATAAGGCCAGTAAGGAATTCCTCCTTCGTGAATTCACACTGAACAGCAGCTTTGCACTTCCATGCTATTATAAGAACTAGAATTGATTCTGCACTTAAACAGAGGTCCTCTAAAAACTTCATAACTCCATCTACCGTAATTTTGTCACCTTCTTGCTGATCTCTGTATTTATTGAATAATTGTTCTATTTTTTTTCTATCCACTGAACCTCTTACACTGTCCTTATAGTAGGCATCAGGGTTCTGAAAATAATTATCGCTGGCGATGTCTAATTTCCAGTCGTTTTGTGTTAAGCAGTATATAGCAGTGTTTTCGCTTGTTTGCGTGAACGCTACAAATTTCTTGACTTTGTCTCTCTGTGACGATTTTAATTTATTCTGTAAGTAAATTTAACACCAACGTCATAACCTTTTTAGAATGTTTATTCCATACGCAGCAGACATTTGCACAATTATCCAGTTTTAATATGTTTATATGCAAATGAAAACTGTTACATTTATAACATAATAATTTACTTACCATATTTACGGTAACTAATTAGCCTTATTCTTGAAATAAGCTTTATTTTTGAGATTTTAGTATCGACATTAGTCAGAATTAGGAACAGAAAATGAAATAACAGACCATAGAGAAAGAGAATTCATCAATCGTCATAGAGTTAAATAGTAGGAGGAAGTTAGCTTCAGAGCAACAGGGCTTATTCCACAAGACTAAATTTTAGCTAAAATTAGTATATCTTATTGTTTTCTTTGAATTTGTAAAAAAATTGAGGTAGAGGACATGACACCATTAAGGTGTTAAGAAACAAGGAAATTCAAATTTCGCATCAGTAGTGGTTGGTTACTTACTTGGCATCACAGCTCAGTTGGCAGAGAGACCGGAGCGTAGGCCGGGATGTCGCGGGTTTGAGTCCAGCTGGTGACGAAATTTTCTTTAAGTGATTACGTGATTAGTAAAATAATCCCCACGTGCGGTTTCATGCACAACAAAGTCTAATTATCAAAGAATATACATGAAAATATATGTTTTGCGTTAATAGCAGAAACTAATTCAAGTTCCTTACCTACATTTACAAAATTAAAATGCATGTTTGTTATTAATCTATAAAAAATAATATACGTTTAATTACATACATACACACATATACTTCCGCTTGTGGTAAGCAGATAATTTTAATTACATACATACATACTTAAACTCCCGCCATTATTTCCTTTTGGGGTAGGCAGATACGTATTGTTTCAAATGTGCATACATATACTCACGCCATCACTTCCCGTGGGGGTAGGCACAGGCGTATAATTACATACATGCATACATATACTCACGCCATTATTTCCCATTTGGGTAAGCAAATACGTTTAATCACATATATGCATACATATACTAACACCATTACCTCTCATTGGAGTAGGCAGATACGATCAATTACATACATATACTCACGTCATTATTTCTCATTGGGATAGGCTGAAACTATCGATCGCCACTTCGTACGACCCCGGCAAACTTTTTAATAAATATGCTTTTCTTTTTATGTCATACAGGAGTTCCCGCTTATTTAATATTTTGTGTGAAATATGACGTAAAAATATTTGGAAAAGGTTGTGTATATGAATAGGGTATATGTAAGTATAGTAGCGAAAGGGATATATAGACGCAATGTGTCGTCGTTTATAGAATGAGAGTGGGATAGTCCATAAGAGAGTCCGATAGAGAGCGTTCTAAAAAAAAGGCGGGAGCAATTTCGTACGACCACCCGCGATCATCGCGCGCTCTAAAATGATTCAGCAACTGAAATTTAATTTGTGTAGTGGAATAACAAGCGACTGCGGCAGTAACTGTGAAGGACGTCAGATTTCAGCAACAACAAAAGAATCATCAATTTCTCAATCACACTTAAGTCTAAAGAGCTTTTTCCATTACACTTTGTCGTTGCTGAATTCCGACGTCCTTCGAAGTTACTGCCGCAGACGCTTGTTATTCCACTACACAAATTTCAGTTTGAACCTTATTCCACTAGTCTGAATTCAGATTCTGTGGCTTTCAGACGTCTTCATTCAAACAAATGGAATAAGCTCTTAAAGGAATTAATATTAATCTACTTATGGGCATATCATTTTATGTAGGTATTAGTTAAAGTATGGTATAGATACCTACCTGCTATATGAATTTTAATAAGTTGGTGTTGTTGCTCCTAGCACCTCAATTTTTTAACGGCGTACACTGGGCATTAATTCGATTAGGCACCACACTACTACCACTAGCAAAATATAGTGATTAGGCAGTGATTGGATACTAGGAAAAACGAAGTAATTGTGTATTTATTAAGCAGAAATATTTAATTTCGTGCAATACTGTGCCAAATGATCTAAATATTTCAAAATATTATAATCTATATGTGAAGGTTGCTACGTCAAGCACAGGCATATCTGTATTTATGGTTAGGTTCAAAAATATATATATATGTATTATTTCCTTCTCATAGGAATTTTGAAGTGTTTTTCTGGCCTTTCTTTGTTGTGATGCTTTATTGAGAAAAATAAAGATGTTATATAACGTAATATTAAACAAAGCATGATGATACCCATATAATTGAAATAATGCAGAACTCTTTCAAGTGATCTCGTATTTATATTCAAAATCACCGTTAATTTAAATTAATGGTAAAGATCTTCGATAATTGGCTATCTTTAAATCATAAATAACCCCAAACCAAAATATTATCACAAACAGAACAGCTGTCAGCTGACCGGCTTCTGACGTTTTCTAACACCGTCAGTCAACTTGACAGCCATCTTCGTGAAACTACTTATCTCTACAATACGACTCTGGGTGCTAGTTGTTCGGAGCCAAAAACTACCATAGTCATAAAATATTTAGTACTCGATATAGAATACTCTTTGTGCATTTCACGTTTTTATACTTTCACCATGTCGACGCAGTGCAATGCATGTGGTCAACCAATAAAATCTCTGGAATATATGGAATGCTCAAGGTGTACTAATTTATATGATCTAAAATGCCTGAACATTAAGATAGATGTTTTTCGTCTCTATTCGGAACAAAATAAAAACGTATGGATCTGTCCATCATGCAAATGTGGAATACCCAAAACGGACAACACGTCAACGCCTGTGAGACCTGGAGTTAATCTGGATGCATTCGACGATACATACACCTGTACTAACAACATCAATATTACAAGAGGTACCAAAAAATCATCAAACGATCAAGAGCCGCATTCTATATCAATGGTTATAGACGAAATCCGACAACTACGGCAAGAGGTGCATGAGCTAACAGCTAATTTTGACAAAAAGCTACAAGAATTTGAGAAAAAGTTCGCAAAGCAAGAACAAGAAATTTTAATTCTAAGGTCGAAAGTTAGTGAAATGGAAGAAAGCCAAGAAAATAGAAACCAAACATCCATGAGGAACCAGCTTGAAATCATTGGTCTGCCGGAACTACCTAATGAGCAGTTGGAACACCTAATACTTTTAACGGCTAAGAAAGTTGGAACTGAACTAACCGAAACAGATATTGCGGAAGCTTTCCGCTCAGGTCCTATTTCCCCACGAGAAACTGTCTCCTCTCAAATAGGGATCAAGAAGTCACGTCCAGTGATTGTCAGGTTGACCAGGCAAAAAAAACGAGACGAATTCATAAGAGCTGCCAAGAGTAGACGCAACCTCTCGTCAGAAAATATTACAGATGCTGCCACATGTCAGATTTATGTTAACGAGAGACTGACAAAAAATAAAAGGCTGTTATTTCGAGATGCGAGAGCACGAGCACGTCATCACAATTTCAAATTTTGTTGGGTCCGAGGTGGAAATATTTACATACGCAAGGAAGAGAACAAACCACCCATTCAAATACGATCTGCTTCGGAGTTGGACAGCAAGATTGGAGTTTCTGCTACCGTCACGGCGTCTTCTTGTACATAATCGGTCAATTATTATGGCCGTGTCTTGTTCGGTTTTATGCAAAACTTATATCCCTTCTTTCCTGAATTTAATAAGTATTTGTAAATTAGCTTCTCGAGGCAGGTGTTGCACTTTCATACTTTTTATAATACACTCTACAGATTCCCATGCCTACATAAATACAACACACATCACAAAAAAATACTTGCTCATCTTATATAAAATGCAACTACTATTATCTCAATCACATGACATATCATTCCCGATTCATATATACACTCGCTCAACCCGCTATATAGTCGTATTCTATATTTTTTACAAATCGAATTGTTTCCCTGCATCATTCTCTCAAACTGAATGTTTGTGTAAGTACTTAAGCATGACATATCAAGGTTTTAATTTAATTGATCTTTCACAACAGGACTTATGGCCAACTTAGATTTTTTAAGGAATATTGACGATAACTTCGTAATTAATTGCCATGCTTTAAAGAACCCCGAAAACTGTAAAGACATATTGAGCAAATTTCAATTGAAGTTGTTAAACGTAAACATACGAAGCCTAAATAGAAACTTCGATCATTTGGTAGTATACTTGCAGAGATTAGATAGTGATTTTGATATCATAGTACTGAGCGAATGCTGGTTGAACAGAATATCAAACGTTCCTCACCTTCCAGGATATTCTGCATTCCACTCCAGCAAATACATTAACAAATCCGGAGGGGTCGTCATTTATATAAAGAACTGTTGGTCAGGCACATGCATCGAGCTTGATGTCAACGACGCAAACTGTATTTTAGTTAATGTAGGCGACACATTTTCTATCGTTGGTGTCTACCGTTCGCCATCTTTCAGAGATCCAGATAAGTTTATTGACTCCTTTGAATCAGCCTTGCGTAATAATAAAATCAATAATTGTTTTATCGTTGCAGGAGACATGAATATCGATATTTATGGCTCCGCAGCCAACAATAGACATGCCTCCAATTACCTAAGTTGCATGGCTTCGCTAGGACTCAATTCCTCAATTAATGTACCCACACATGAAGGCAAAACCAATATTGACCACATTTTCGTACCATCAACATTTATTGCGGAGTCCATAGTTTGTACCTCAGATCTTACTAATCATGATCTAACAATGGTCGGTGTCATGGTTTCTCAGAGTAAAGGCAAAAACCCTGACAGGCATAAAACTAAAATCGACACGGACTCTGTAATCTCTGATTTAAGAGACATAGACTGGACCCCAGTTATCTCTAATAATGACATGAATGATGCAGTAAAACTTTTCTCAGATATCTTATCAAAAGTGATTACCAAACACACCACATCAATAAAAGTATCGCGGAAAAAAGTTGTCTTAGCACCATGGATGACATACGGGCTCATCAGATGCTCTAGACAAAGAGACAAACTGCACTCTGATTATCGAATGAACCCTAACAATCCCACTACCAAATTGGTCTACACCCGGTACAGGAATTTTCACATTAGTCTCCTAAGAAAAATTAAAACTGAGTATTACAGTAAAGAGCTTATTGTTAATAAAAAATCCCCAAGAAAACTTTGGCAAACAATAAATACAATCACACACAGGCGACAACATAAAACTGTACCAAAAGAACTTATCACCCTAAAACCAACTGGGAAAGAATCAGTGGATTATATTAACGATCATTTTATAAACATGGGTAAATCTTTGGCAAGCAAAACTCTAAATGAATTAAATGAGTCCCAAGCCACGCTTGCCGCTAATTTAAATGTAAACGATAGATCGCCTCTTCACTCTCTATTTCTCACCCCTACTGATCCCGAAGAGGTATTAAATCTTATTAATGCATTGGATGTCCACAAAGCTCCTGGATTGGATGGCATAAATAACAATTTTGTGAAAAGCGTGGCGCCTATGATAGTTCAACCACTTGCCGAGATCTTTAACAAAAGTATTTTAAGTGGCTCGTTTCCAACTCAATGGAAAACTGCTGTTGTTACACCAATCTATAAATCAGGCCCAAAACATGACCCGTGTAACTATCGGCCGATATCTCTACTAGGTGTTTTCTCCAAGCTACTTGAGAGACTTATAAATTGCAGATTGGTTGAATATCTGGAGGCTAACGGTTTGATCATGAAAAATCAGTTTGGTTTTCGTCGAGGCAAATCTACAGAAGATGCTGTAAAACTCCTTACTGACACAGTATCAGCACACCTTGATCGTGGGAAAAAGTGTATAGGTGTATTCATTGACCTTGCTAGAGCATTTGATACGGTTTTAATACCCATCCTACTGAGAAAAATGGAGGGTCTAGGTATTCGTGGCGTTGCTATAAATTGGTTTACTAGTTACCTAACCGACCGTAAACAATGCACGAAGATTGGTGAACTAAAGAGCGGTTTTAATGATATCTCGTTCGGGGTCCCTCAAGGCAGTATTCTTGGTCCAACCTTATTTCTCATTTACATGAACGATATTTGTAGTAATATCCCAATAAATGCTGACCTCTTATGCTATGCTGACGACACAGCCATTATCTTTCAAGATACGTCTTGGTTGGCTGTACACGGTGTCGCACAAAATGGCTTAGACCAACTTACAAGATGGCTCAAATATAATCTTCTCACTATCAACGCCAAAAAATCTAAATTTATCGCATTTTGTAAAACAAAAGCATCAGCACCCCCCACTAATCTAAGTTCCATCAGGGTACATGACGTCACTTGCCCCTTTTTTCAAGAAGTATCGATCTCCTACTCGTGCACATGTTCCTGTAGCGCCATTACATCTGCTAAAACTGTTAGGTACTTAGGGATTACTGTTGATGAAAATCTAAATTTCAGGGAACATGTCAGTATTACCTCTGAACGCACGCGAAAGTTGATTTTTGTAATGAAATTGTTAAGGGAGGTTACCGATGAGTACATAGTCAAAACAGTATATCTTGCACTATGTCAATCAATAATAAACTATTGTATTATCGCGTGGGGAGGGTGTGCATCGTCAATAATGATTGTACTAGAGAGGGCACAAAGAGCGGTTCTTAAGACACTTCTTCAAAAGCCTCGTAAATTTCCTACATTCGAACTGTATCGTGAAACTGAACTACTTAGCGTCCGTAAATTGTACCTAGTGAAACTGACAACTTGTGCACACAAAAATGCAGTTAGTGACCCTAATTACAACAAAATGCTTCATAAGCGTAACTTCCAGGCCCCGGTTCCCAAAGTGAAAACCTCGTTTGCCCAGCGGTTCCCAAATTTTCTGTCTCCTTTCATTTATAATAAAATAATTAAATCCATAGAACCACTGAAGAGCTCCTCTGTCAGAGAATGCAAAAAAATCATAAAGGACTACCTTCTTTCGCTGTCCTACGAAGATACAGAATCTCTTCTTAGAGTAATGTATTAGGTTAGAAACACACACACACGCACACACACACACACACACATACACATACACACATACATGAGTTTTCTTTCTTTTCATTCCTACATATACACTAAATTGTACACGCACTTCACGCGCACCTGCCCGACTTTTTAAGTAGCATTTAAGTAAAGCTCAATTGTTTTTCTTTTTATTAGATTAAATCATTTGTCATATTTGTATTTAAGGATTATTATTCTTTTTTAAGTTTAGTTTATATTTTTAAGTAGCATTTAAGTAAAGCTCAATTGTTTTTCTTTTTATTAGATTAAATCTTTTGTCATATTTGTATTTAGGGATTATTATTCTTTTTAAGTTTAGTTTATATTTAATAATTTGTTTGAGTTTACTTATTTCTCTTTTTTTATAGTTTTTAACCATTTTTCTTTGCTTTGTTCTTCGTTTAAATTGTTTAATTTAATATAAAGCAGATAAAATAGGAACCTTGCGATACAGGCCATGCCTAGTGCAAGGTTCAACGTAATGATGAATTTTTTGTAAAAATGAAAATGAAAAATAAAGCGATTTAAGCGATTTATTTTATTTTTTATGATAAAGTTTATTAAACATCAGCGTGTATATCTTAGAAAACATTGCATGTCAGAAGAAAGTGAAAAAAAAAACGTTCGATGGTATTAATAATTATTGACAAAGATAATTGTATAATTTAATTTATTAATTAATGTCTAGAAACTCCCTGTAGAGGTTGTGTATAGAGGTCTCTCAAAAAAAATTGTATTGTAAGGTTATGTGATCGTGTGAGAAATGGCGTGATTTGTGAAAGGAAAGGTGCTTCGTGAAAGATGATATTGTAAAACAGATAGAAAAAGGAAGTCGAGATGGTTTGGGCACATAGAGAGAATGGATGACAGTAAAATTGGAGAAAGAGATCTATATAGCAAATGCAGAAGGTACTATGAGTACAGGACGAAGACGGAGGAAATACCTGGACCAAATAAAGAGTGTTCAAAAAAAGTTAGGCGTCCGAAGCATGAAAGAACACGTATGAAAAGATTATTGGGTGTAAACGAATCTAAAGAGGTTTGCCAGGATTGTCGAATAGACTCTGCGTACCCCAATGGGAAATAACAGCGTGAGTATATGTATGAGTAGAAATTACAGAATATTTTAATAGCAGTTTTTGATTCACCCATCAGGCTCCCTATGGGTGGTTTTTAAACTTGGTTTTAAGGATAACATTTTAAGAAGTTGGTCACACTGAGTCAGCTGTTGTCTGTCAATGTCAATCCGATTGTTTTGGTTAGTTAGGTTATACTATGTTTGTCGTGTTTATCCTAAATTTTAATATAGTAAATAAGAACATAGCATCAACGGCTTTGCTTAAAATTTAAAACAAGCTTATGCATTATGCAACAAAAGTATTTAAAACTATTCAGCTACAACAAGTTATGTAATTTTCAAAGAGGTTTGCAATCTGTTGTCCCTCGAGTTAGATTTGCTCCCAGTCCCACAGGATATTTACATTTAGGAGGTCTGCGAACTGCTTTATATAATTACCTGTTTGCTAAGTCCAAAGACGGAGCATTCATACTAAGAATAGAGGACACAGATCAGACTAGAAAAGTAGAAGGGTCCATTGAATCTTTGATCAGGGATTTGCAATGGGTTGGTATTGAATGTCACGAAGGGCCTGGCCAAGGTGGGAGTTGTGGCCCCTATATTCAAAGTGAAAGGTTGGAAATATACCAGTAAGTATGCTAAAAACTATTTTGAGGATAAATATTTTCAGGGATATATCTTACAGTGCCTTTGTTTTCTTACCAAAACTTGCTCAAATATGGTAAACACAAAACCAAACTAAACTTCTAGTATTCCATTTGTACTTCTCTTTGAATGAATAGTAGGATTGATTATGATATTAAGTCTCTATGATTTCTGTAGCTCTCAGCATTTGGTGAGAAGTATACTCATTTCATAATATTTCAAACCCTCCATTTGCTTGGGTATTGCAAGGATTGTAAATTCAATTAACCTTTCAAGCCCCGCAGTTGCGTTATCGAGTCAGTCAAAATATTCCTCTGCGACCAATTTAGCTATGAAATACGATTTATTTTCGTTTGCGTATATATTGTATATATTTAAACGTCGGGACTGGAAGGGTTAATAAAAATCTGGTTAAAAATCTGGTTTTACTTACGTAATTTAATTTGCTGGTATATTTCAAATATTTCTGACCAATTATGTCTTACTATGGTCAAACGCAACACTTATTATTATTACAGGAACCATATCAAAAAACTGCTGGACAATGGCTCTGCTTACCACTGTTTCTGTACTGAGAGACGACTAAACATCCTCCGCAGAGATGCTATAAAATCACAAGTGATACCAAAATATGATAACAAGTGCAGAAATCTTACACAAGATGAAATAGATAAAAACTTAAAAGCCAGGAAGCCATTTTGCATTAGGTTTAAGGTAAATCTTTTTTGATTTCATGTTAAAGTGGTTCTTGGTTTGCATAATAATCTTATAAAAATTAGGTGAAAATGTTTAGAGTTATAAGTAGTTATAACCTCTTTCCAAATTCCTATGCAATAAGTGTATATATGTAAAAAGAGGTAATTGTACGCCTTTGCAATGAACTTTACTATTACTTATTATACTTTACCAATGACATCATACTATTAAATAATCTAAACCAGCCATACTCAACCATTTTTTGTAATGGGTTACAAATAGTGATGTAACGAATATTCGCATTCGCATTCGCATTCGCGAATATTCGCCTGATTTTCTATATTCGTATTCGCATTCGCATTCGTGAATATCTTTTGAATAAATTGCGAATATGAAATTGCAGAAACATAGAATGTTATGACAATATTAGGTAAATTTAAATGAAACAAAATAGTATTAATACTTATATTTTCTTTTTAATTGTAAAACGTTCGAACTTAACATCTTTTTCGTTTTATAATTTACCTTTTTTGTGTTTATAAATCACAGTTCTTATGACATTACAAAACAAATAGTACTGTGTTCATGTTTAGGCAGTCTTATTAAGTAGGTACGTAAAGTAGTGATTTGATCAGTCTTCGTCTTGCCTACACATACACATACTTTGATAATTATTTAAACTTAAAAATAAAATAAACTGAATTTTCTACATGTTTTGCTTTATAAGATTTTGTCCTAAGAAAAAAAAATCAAATCTTTTATTTTCTTTTTAAAAACTAAACAACATACACTTAACCGCAGCTTACTTAGCCGCAGTAGCGCTGCGCGCGCCCTGCGCCCTACTTTGAATCATAGACAAACGGCGCCAAATTTGAAACCTGTATATTCGCATTCGCATCCGCATTCGCGAATGTCAACAACAGATATTCGCATTCGCATTCGTATTCGCGAATGCTTAAAAACTGACATTCGTTACATCTCTAGTTACAAACATGCTTCAGTCACGGTAGCCCGGGCCGCAAGTAAAAAATATTTAGTTTTATAAATGAAAAAGTAATACCAAACAATTTTTTTATAAAGATGCATACTTACTTATATGTATATATCTAATGATGAGTAATGAGACTTTTGGAACTGAGAGCATTTTTTAAAACTTTATAAATATCTGGCTCGCCTTGCATGCTACTATTTTTGAATCATCCAAATGGGAATCAGTCCATTTATTTCTATATAAACTCTTTGTGTATTTCATCTTTGAAAAAGATGATTCGCACACATACATTGACCAAAAAAAATAGGATTATTTACAAGAATTATATTATTTATATATAGATTATTTCATTTTGTTTTTGAAAATTACCTCCAGCGGTGCTAGTACGATAAGTAATGAAACACGTCGGGGCGCACGAGAAAGACGTTTTTGTCGATGCAGCCGTAGAGAAGATCCGTTTCTCGACCGTCGCTAGCACAGCATGTAAAAAAAGCGTATGTTCAAGGGCGTGTGACGTCACTGAGCGAATGGTTTCGTGTTTTCTCGACGAGGGTAACGACAACTCCCTTCTTTTGCTAGCACAGTGTTACATTACGCGAAGACATATGTCGACGCTGCGACGACATAGTCATGATATTTCTCGTGGTGAGGTTGGGGTCACGACAACAAAATATAATTACGTAATTTTGTTATTAAGATACAAAAGTTAAATTTTTCATACAATTTTGAATGAGTATTACATATTTAAGTTTAAAACTGTAAACTTAGTAAATTTTAATCGCGAAACATTGGTTTAAAATAGCACTACCACGCCTTTTTTGTTATTGTATTTATTTATATTTATTTCACTCTAGATTTGTGAGTTTTAGTTTAAAATTCTTAACTGTTTTATTATTTAAGGTGCAGTGTATGTTTTAAATACCACTACCTTATCTCTTTTCACGTCAATGATTATGGAATATATTTTTAAATAAAGTTTCAAAATGATTTGTTATTTTTAGTTTGAAACTGTACTAAATTACATAGTTTTAGTTTTTTTTGCTGTTACGCTGTGCATCGGTTTAAAAAAGCACCACCCATCTTTCGTGTCATTATTTTGTTTATCAATATTTTTTCTGAAGTTTGACTTGGGAAACATGAAATTTAGCCAATCACAATGAAACTGTTGCGTCAGTTTTAAAAAGCGCTACCCCATTTCGTTTTGCCAAGTTCGAGATGTTAATACAACTTTCTTACATAATTATTATCGACCAATTTTCGATTCACATTTAATCATTAAATTGTCGCTTGTAAACTTTACCGTCTTTTATTTTGCCGCAATTTTCTAACTCTATTAAAATATGCAGGCACAGCTATTTTACCACAGCATCAGCATTATGCTGGGCAACAAAATTGCTCCAAGGTTGCAATCTATATATTGCTTTAGCAATACACTTGATGGCAATATGTTCATATATATGATAACAGGAAATAGGTATTGGGAATAAAAAACAAGGATTCAAAAAGAAGACATTTATTTATATTATATATATTTATTGTTGAACACATGTAAGGCCACTTTTGTAAAATCGACACAAAGCAATATCTCAAAATTATTCAACAGCAACACATAGTTATAGTGTAGTAGTCTATTAAATGACAATACAAAGCAATGTTTAAAACAAACTACCAAATTAATCTATATTATAGCAGTGCATGCAACTATATAAATATATTTTAACCCCAACCGCACAGCTATACAAATAATTGAGGTAGCATTTTAACTTACACAGTAATAATACAAAACTTTATTAAAAACTCACACATAATAAGAGTTGCATTTAAAGGACTATTGTATCATGCTTGTCTTATTTGATACACTTACTTACAATATGTTACCAATACTGACTAACTAAAATGTTTTTAATTCATCAAGACATACTCATTTCAGTTACACACAAGTAGTTCACTATTTAACTAAAACTAAATTAACAAAACAAATTTGCAACTGCAACACTTATATACTATTCAGAAGCTTCTCGGTCTTATTAGAGGACATTCAAAGTAAGATGGGTATATATATATATATGATACTCCTTTTCCGCAATGTTCTGAAAATAAAGAAAATATGCATTAGTTACTTCGGTGATTCTAAGTATAATCTAGTCATAACACCTCCATTCATAACCTTACGATGGGGTACAGAGATCATGTGTACTGCTCAACATGGTCACCTAACGTTCTTATTTAGGTGTCTATGCCTAGATGAAGCTTTACTTGTACATACATGACAGAACATAATTAAATGAACTGAGAAGTTTTGGCTAGATATTATATACCCTGTTTTATACAAAATAATGTGATTTATAGCCATGACTATAGGTATATTGTGGCATAGGTAAGTATAAGTGTTATGTCTATTCCAAAGTAAGATTGAGGAGTAATATTTAATTTTTGGTTTAACTACTTATTTCATATCATCGTCAATACATACATAGGATCGCGTCAAAAGTTCTCACTGGGGAAGGCAGATACTATCAATCATTACTTTTAGATTCATATAGCATTCTCTATAGGATTTAGATTGCGAATTGTTTCTTTTTTATTTCTTGTACGCTATACTTACGACTGGTAAAAAGTGAAATGAAAACTTACGATTTTATTAAGTCTCATCCGATCAATATCGGTTTGCCGGATTCTTTGATCTCCGGATGGGCCTCAAGTTACGAGGGTCCACAACTCCACATCGTCTATACACTTGTCCATTGGAGGGATGAAGCCAAATAGTGGCTAAATCGGGGATGGTGTTTTGAGTTTCGAATACACTGGTCTGTAAAGTTAAAAAAATGCACATTAAACTTATACAACAACACATTTATAATCACTCGCATATTCATAAAGAAACTTATATACTTACTATATCAACAAATAGTACTCCATCCTTGAAATCCGTTTATTTATATTTAAAACCGATAGAAACATAACAAAACAACACGAAACGACCATCTTGTTTTATGTGGCAAATAACCCATAGAATGACAACTTCTCTCTGCCAACGTCAACAAAATCTTGAAAATTTCTACCTGTTGAAATTTCGTTTACTCAAAGCTGTATAAATGGTATATTATCCATAATGTGTTATGAAACGAGAAAAATATAAGAGTGTATTTAATATACCTACATAAACCTCTAAAATGGGTAAAATAATTAGCCGTAAGCAAAGTGGTAGAAAGACACCAACTAATTTTGAATGAACTCAAATACACACTAAAATAAAAAGTAAAAAACCTAATTGACCGACGGAAAGTGAACGAATAAACGTCTTCTCGGCCATGAAAGATTTGTCTTCCTCTCTCGACATACAAGACCGTGCTAACAAAAGTGGGAGGAGTCCGAGAATTTCGGAAGCCACGACAGACGAGATATCTCGACTGTTATTACTTGCTATACTAGCGCCGCAGCTACCATAGTCTCTCAAAAACCATAGTTTTAGTTTTCATCCACATTCACCCTCATTCCCTTTCTTACAAAAGACTCTCGTGCAATATTCATCATCTCTTGCAACTCTTCTGCTGATGATGCAAGTAGGACTTGATTGTCAGCATACAAGAGGCATTTAATGATGAATCCACCCATCAAGTTCCTTTACTCCTTGCTTCCCATTCAATTACCAACTCTATGAAGGTTGAGTATAGCTGATCTAAACTCATTCTCAGTCAACATTCTTTCCATAAATGCCCAATAAAGTGTTGATAAAGAGGTTCTCATACAAAAATTTCACTGAGAACTGAGCAGAACTGGGCCATGTGGGTTTCCTGACTTTGCATGCCCTCAGGGTCAGAAGTATTAGTACCACTGCCTACACAATTTGTAGTAAAGAATTAGAGTTTGAGAGTGTAAAAGACAGTGAAACCCGAAACCATCATAAACTGAATTTTATATATTAGTCTGGGTTATTATTTATTTTATTCGGAGTTATTTAAACATTTGCATAATTCTCCTTTATAAAATAGATGCGAGGAGTGTACTATTTTATAGGCCTGTATTTAATATGCAACACTCCAATGTATCAATTGCTCCAACTTAAATTTTCAGGGAAATAATAAGTATGTGTTTTTTTTAATGAAGCAGGGAAGCATATCGGGACAAACTTTTAAAGTAAATTTACGTAAGATCTATATGGAGAAACAGATACAAGATTCCGCCCAATATTATGCACGCAAATAAAATAAAATAAGAAGATCAGAAGGTCATGTTTTTGATGTTTCTTTTTGTTCTTATGTTCATCTTCATCTTCACGTTCAATGGTCTTAGTTGGGTTGTTTAGAAACAGAATAATTTTAAATATAAAGTAAGATTTTTTTGTTTGTTTGATGATTGGCTTAAAGTTTGAAGTATAAATGTGTTTTGTTTTTATTAACTTAAATTGAATGTACAACCGCATATTTAAACAGGTCTTTTGATTTTATTTTTTTATTTAAATAATACCTCATCAATGTAATAAATATTATTATTTATTCATAACAAATAAATAAATAATAATATTAATTATACAGCGTGTTAGTTTGACGGCGATTGTTACTTCAATATTAATTCGTATATTAAAGTTTAATGCTTAATATCCATCATATGAAATAAACAAAAAGATTAAAACCGCTTTAGCAGAAAAACTTACTTTCTCCATCAGATGGAAAACTGTGGTTATCTACACTAGCCTAGCGCACACACTCCTACCCGTATAATGTCTCACCCACACACAGAGAACAGCGGGCGCGTCATGTGACCATCTAGTCTTGCGCACACTTGCTCGTGACCGTATAAACCGCACTATGACAGCAATGCAATTTTTTTTTGAATTTCGCGGCTATGTTTGATTTTTCTTTGAACTTATCGCCGCGCCTGGTGAGGCTGTGGTCTTAGTCGCCTCGTATTTCAATCCAGTATTAAATACGGGGTAGTGTAATTCAAACATTTTCAAGTAAAAAGATTGATGGATGTAAACAAAGCTAGAGAGGTTTGCCAGGATCGTACGAAGTGGCGATCGATAGTCTCTGCCTACCCCAATGGGAACTAATGGCGTGAGAATATGTATGTAAAAAATCTATCTCTATTAATTAACATCGACGATTATAACAAAACTGTCGTCCTAAATAATCAGCTACCGCTATTTTTGTTTTACTTTACATCTCTGCCTCCCCAAAGGGTAGTAACGGCGTGAGTATGTATGTAATGTATGTACTTCATGAGCGTAAGATAATAAAGTTAAAAACAAATAGAGACCCTCGAAACGATGCATTTACGTGGCATAAAATAAAGTGCGCAAGAGATACCTATTCATTCATTAACCGACATCGAAATTGGAGGAGTTCTTGGTGTTTACTAAACTCTCTCGGGGCTAAAGGGCTCTGAACGGGTGTATCTGTACTCTATCACAGTTAAGTAAAGAATACGAATAAAAATAACTCACCCCGTTTTGATTGGCAGTGGCAGATCCGGGCTATCACCTTTATTTGCGCAAAACGCAGAACATTTTGAGAATTAACATTATAAAACACCAACACTGAACTTTGCTGGTTCGTTCGTGTACGCCATATTTACTCAACACAATCACAACACAAGATACTAAAACTGAACTCACACTCCGAAAATTAATGCGAAAAATCAAAGTGACATCCAATCATAAGCGACACAAACACAATGAGCTACAAACAACTAACTTAGTACTAATACTGTTCCTTTGATAAAATGCCGACAAGCCCGCCCGACTTGATACGTATGCAGATTTTGAATTTCGCGGCGATCGATGTTTACGAATTATGAATTTTCTCTGAACATACTGCCGCATTCCAACGCAGTATTAACTCTATTGGCCAGTGTTATTCAAATTTATCACGTCAAATAATAACATGTAAAAAATAAGAAGATATTAGAAGCTAAGTTCGATTGATTACTTTACTGGCCTTGATTTGATTTGGCCGCCGGTTAAGGGTCACGGCGGGTCGCAGCTGTCAGCTGAGTTGCCCGCCTTGTCATCGCGTTTCATGCACACATTGAGCGTGTTGGTGTCAATAGTACTACTTTCTTAGTGCAAATTTTAACAAAATTTGAAAAAAAATAAGTGTGTTTTTTTTCAACGAATTCTGCCTCTATACGTGATAATTAATCATACTTTTCATTGAAAACAGTCGTTACAATTACACCCTGTATTACATAATATTCTACTACGTTCTATGATATTTATTGTATTATATTATATTGTTTTTATATTTGCTTAAATATTAGTTATATATTTTGTTATTGTTTAAATAGTCTCAGGTGTAATAAGTTGTAGTAGTTAGTTTTTTTTTTTAGTTTAGTCAGGGACAGTCTGAAAACCAGCGCTGTAAGCTAGCACCAATGTTGCTGTTTGCATCAAATGCTGAGATTGTTACTTTTTGCCGTATTGTTATTTAATACATGTAAACATTTTTTTGTTAAAATTTGTAAATTTTTAAAGCAAATAAACAGTTTTTCAATTTCAATTTCAAGCATACTGTAACCAAATCATTCATAACCGAATTGTCAATTATTGGTAAGGCCCGATTTGCAGTGCATGATGCTGTTCTGGTTCCTACGCTTATGTATGGCAGTGAAATTTGAGTGTAGCAGAAAAAGCATGAGAGCAGAGTATTAGAGATGAGGTCCCTCAGAAAAGTTTGTAATGTAAGGTTATGATCGTGCGAGACATGACGTGATTCGTGAAAGGTGCGGCGTGAAAGATGATATTGAAAAAAGATAGAAAAAGGAATGTTGAGATGAGAGAAGATGGATGACAGTAAATTGGTGAAAGAGATCTATAGAGCCAATGTGGAAGGTAATGTGAGTAGAGGACGACCACGGAGGACACACCTGTACCAAATAGAATTGAGAATTGAATAATGTGTTGTTTTTTTATATATTTTTTTCTCTGTTAATGTTATTTTTCCATGTTCTGTACAGCGAATAAATGTCTCTCTTTCTTTCTTTCTAAAAATAGAGGGTGTGCTCAAAAAGGCCGGCGTTCCGAAGTATGAAGTATTATTGTAGAATTAAAGAGCATGTATGACAAGTTCAACGGATGTAAACGAAGCTAGAGAGGTTTGCCAGGATCGTACAAAGTGGCGATCAATAGTCTCTGCCTACCCCAATGGGAAATAATGGCGTGAGTATATGTATGTATGTATAAATACAAATTATAAGTTGGTGAACAGCAGGGTGTACATGACAGTATATCTTTGATGTTCCCACAGGTTTTTGGTGATGGTCTCCAACCGCATCGCCCAAAAATCACTTAATAAGCCCCAACACCCTTAGTCGCCTCTTACGAACACCCACGGAAAGAAATGGGGTAGTACTAATCTAATTTGGCACTACAAAGCATTTGGACTCGTTATGAATACTGCTTCGATCGATCGAACCAGCTTAATTGTAATAGCGCACAAAGAAATATTTGTCGTAATTTAACTTCCGCTTTTAAAAAAAATGAAACGTGAATCAAAACTTAGTACCGTTTTTAGGAATATTGCGTGAGTGGAGGAGTATGAAATTTGGAACACTTTTTGTATTATATGCACTTCAATATAGAAAAACCTTATATAAAAAAAAAGTCTTTAAGATATATATAATAAAAACATTACACTCACTAACCTAGCCAAAAAACAGGTTTCAGCTGATGTGAACTAAACTTTAGTCAGTTATTGAAAAATGCACTACAATTTATCTTTACGTCTTGACTAAATAATGTGACTGGCCTTGCAGTAGATGGCAGTCAACAATTTTCATACCCGTTTCGCTTCAACATTCTATAACTATGGCCTTCATAGTACAGAGTCAGCAAATCTGATACCGATAATACACGCATACAACACTTATTAATAAAGTACAAGAACAATTTAATACATTATTGTTAGTTTTAAAAGTCTTTCCTTTCCAGTTGACCCAGGACTGCCAATCGTTTGAAGACCTGATATTCGGTGGTATATCATACGATATAACCCTCAATGAAGGTGATCCTGTGGTCATCAAGGGCGATGGCTACCCTACCTACCACTTCGCGAATGTGGTTGATGACCATCTGATGAATATTACCCATGTGTTGCGAGGAGTCGAGTGGCAGATTTCTACTACTAAGCATCTCTTATTGTATAGGTGAGTTTGTGTTTGATATTTATTGGAAATTAAAATAATAATATACTAAGCAAACGAGTTAGCTCAGTAGGTAAAACTCCGCTTTATTTGTATTTGAACGGGTAATTTCCCCAATAAATAAAGAATAAATAAAGGAAAGAAAAATTTCGACACAGGCGGGGATCGAACCCGCGACCTCGGGTAAACGCCCCGACGCTCTGCCAACTGAGCTACGGTGTCAATTGGCTGCCAGTGCGAAATTCTTCTATCCTTTATTTCTTTTACACGTTTAAGTAATTGACACGGTAGCTCAGTTGGCAGAGCGTCGGGGCGTTTACCCGAGGTCGCGGGTTCGATCCCCGCCTGTGTCGAAATTTTTCTTTCCTTTATTTATTAGTAATAATCCCCACATGAGGTTTTCATGAACAAAAAGATTTAAATAATTTCCCCAAGTCGACGTCTTCTGTGCGCCTGTTTTGCGTGACGAAGGGATGGCACTACTCTGGCCATCCTAGCTCACTAAGGAAGTTCAGGATCCCCCTAATGTCCTTGAACACCTCAGGGAGCGACCTGGCGTCACCCAGGTGTGTTACCCTGTAATCCGCTACACCTGTACACTCGAGGATCACGTGCGCAGCTGTTTCCTCCTTTTCCATGCATGCTCTGCACAGAGGGCTATCTGTAACACCCGAAGTAAACAAGTGTTTGTTAAAAGGGCCATGCCCCGTGAGGGTGGCTGTGATCCAACTAATTTGCTTTTTGTTAAGTTTAAATAGTTTGTTAGTAAGTTGCTTGTTGAACCTGGGTAAAGCTGTTTTGGCTTGATTGCAGCCGCTCTCCGGGGGCCAAACATGCGTCCCATGTTGCTTATCGTCCAGACGATGAGGGTTGAAATCCCGGGTCGGGTCTACACTAATTTGCCTTTTCTAAAGACATGTATGGTTAATTTATCATGGTTGTTAACGCTGAGGGATAATATCGTGAGGAAACCCACATGGCTAAGCTGTACTAAGACATGTGACAGTGTATTTATACAAAACGGCGATAGGCACGTGAGCACACTGTCCAAGCAAAACTTGGGAACTCTGAACACTATGTGACAAAGTCACGTGATGTCCAGAAGTATTAGTAACCCTTGGGAACCCCTCCGGGGATATACGGCATGAACTTTGAGTTTTGCTGAGATGATGATCCAGAAATGTTCAGATCAGATAAAATCAAAATTTACAAATTCTACGTTCTTTTAATGCTATTAATTTAAAGCTACAGCCATTGTTGGATGACTACAGCTGAAGGTTTTCATAGGGACTAGTCTCAATCCTGTAAGCGCTGGTATCAAAATTTTTTAATATATTTATTTCAGGACCAATAGAAGCATTATGTTCTTAAAAAAACAGTTTGTATTCACGATAAGTCTGGAAATGACCTCTGATCATCGTAGCCCATAGACGCCCAGTTGTTTCCCAGTGATCTCCAGCATAACTGCTCTGTCAGTGTTTATTGTGACCTTCACCTAGTCGTCTTCCCAATATATATTGTTACAATACCATTGATCCATCGGATCTGCATGCAAAGTCATGATGTGTATCGTTAATTGTAGCATAACTACAGCATTTGTTGCAAAGATTCCATTGTTACACGAAGAAAACTGCTTAAATTTGGAGTCTGCTGTGTAGTGCCGGCTTAGAATAACGCTTTCCCATTTCTTCCGGTGGGTGTACGTAAGAGGCGACTTACAGTATTGGGGCTTTTAAGGGAACATTGGGCGATGCGGTTGGAGACCCATCACCAACAACCTTTATTTTACCACCTTTTCGCCACTCAACTTTCCAAAAGTGGCTGCGGGATTTCTGATTCCTTAGCTCTTGCTACCCCTTTTAGGGATTTAGCCGTGAGTATATGTATGATGTATGTATGTCTTTTTCGTTGTTACAGCCAAGCATAAAAGTATTGTACAAAAATAAGAACCTTTAAGTTTGGTGAATGTATCTGAATTTGATTTTTAAGAAATAAAACAATTATCGCTACACACATGTTCCATATGTTTCAAAATCATATAATAGATATTAAGTTTTTACATAGCTGAGATGTACTTATGTGACAAGATGGCGATAGGCATGCCCCCTATAATGTGAATGCACTGTCCAAGCAAAGCGTACGTGTCTATAGAGAAAGTGACCAATATGTCAAGTTATAATCAGAGGTGATAGTGCTTCATGGATATACAGCGTGAAAGTTGAGTCCAATTTGAGTGTTCAATAAGAAACAAAAACGCCGTTACCTCTATAAATTTGAGCCCCCCTTTGCCGTAATATGGATAATAATCTTGATAATTTTATGCAAGCACTATTGAAACGATTGTTGCAGAGTACCTGATGATTGTGAGTTAAAATTCAGCTGAAAACATGTACAAAGATGATGAACACGTACGTTTAGTTTAATTTTAGATGGATCTTAAATATGGCTTACCATCTAAAACATCATCGAAATAGCTAGCCATGCCACATGCGTTATTAAATTGTTTCTGGGTTAAGTTGGTTCGTGTTTATATAAAGCATTACTAAATTTTATTTCCATGTTAATTTCAGAGCATTTGGATGGAAGCCGCCGCAGTTCGGACACTTGCCCCTCATAGTCAACTCTGACGGGAGCAAGTTGAGCAAACGCCAAAGCGATATCAGAGTTGATGATTATCGGAATAACGGTAATGAATTTTCTTATCAACCCAAAGGTATTTCAATGCAGGAATACATCCGCTTCTTGTAATTTTTACCAAGTTTTAGGTAATAAATAAAGGAAAGAAAATTTTCGACACAGGCGGGATTCGAACCCGCGACCTCGGGTATACGCCCCCGTCGCTCTTGCCAATTGATTGCCCGTTGCTCTTCCGAATTAGTAAAAAAATCAGAGGTAGGAAACGCAAACACTACTAAAACGTGTAAAAGAAATAAAGGATAGAAGAATTTCGCGCTGGCAGCCATTGACACGGTAGCTCAATTGGCAAGAGCGACGGGGGCGTATACCCGAGGTCGGTTCGAATCCCGCCTGTGTCGAAATTTTTCTTTCCTTTATTTATTCTTTATTTATTAGTAATAATCACCACATGAGGTTTTCATGAACAAAAAGATTAAATTTTAGGTAATATCTTTATTATATATGATGACCGAAATTTGCTTAGAATGTATATTTTGTTTTTAATTTGAATCTAAAGACCTTTGCTCTATTGGAATACAGTAGTGTTCTTTTAATAATCTTCGTAGTAGTATTTTCCAATGAAAAGTGATTTGTAACTTTGGGGATTGTCCAGCTGACAATTAAAAGATGAATATAAATACATTGATAGCTTAGTGGGAAGAGTACTGCCACTGTTGCTGAGAATAAACATTATACCAATCCTGAAACGGGCGCACATAAACATGTCTTTTAGTCGCATATTTTTTACTTAAACTTACACTCACGATCATTGTTCCTATTGTGGTAGGGAGAAACTATCGATCCCCACTTTGCACGATCCTTACAAATCTCTCTTGCTTCTCTCACATTCATTATTCTTCTCATACATGCTCTTTTATTCTTTTAACTTAAAACTATTAGGGAAAGCATCCTTAGGTAAACAATATGGCTAAGTCATACTAATCATATTATAGTTACTAATCTTCTTGTAAATCGATCTCTCCATTGATTTTCGAACCTCTAGTGATTTTCGTCACGAGCGCGATAGGATGCGTGCTTAATGGATTCACCGGCTGCCTCTTTAATTTGAAATGAAACTTCAATGTATGGATATAAGAAATAAAGAATGTAATTTATAATTTCAGGCATATTTCCACTGGCACTGGTGAATTATATAACGTTATCTGGAGGTGGGTTCAACCATGTTCCCGGTGAAGGAGTCAAAATTAAAACGATGGATGAGCTAGCGAATGAAGTTAGTAAAAATGTTGTACTATGAACCCTATCCCGGCTTTTGCTCGAATAGCTAGTCTCTTTACTAAGTGCTGATTCGACCATTAAGTTTAAAACACACATATGTGCCACATAAATGATGTAATTAATGTGTCATCAAATATATATATATATGTACAAGCTGAACAATTTCACACCTCTCCGTCCTTCTCATTTTAATAAAGAGGAAACCAAAGTCGTGGTTCACTTCATATATAGATTACTAGCTTTCAACCGGCAACTACGTTTGCATATTCAAATGATATATATTAGATTATGCATCAATGTCATCATCATAAAAATGCAAAAAGACGACCTTTTGGTCAATAGAGATAGTGGTGTTAAGAGTTTAACTAATGATCGAATCCACAATACGAGGATCCGCAGAAGAATAGAGAGGTGACGGACACAGAAAAGTTGTTAAAGCGGCAGGGTATATTGCAGGGCACATTGTAGGTGGAAAATAAAATGATCCTTATTAATATTTTAGAATAATCTGCATAAATAATTGTTATCACTTAGCTAAGATATGATTTGAATGTTGCTAAAATCGTATCATCCTATTAATATTATAAATGTGAAAGTTTTAATGTTTGGATGTTTGTGTGTTTGAGGCAAAAAGGCTCCTCGAGTACATATTGTATATGAATGAAAAGTGACGGAATGCTAGATAATGACTCAAATTATAACATAGGTTCATGTTTCTCCCGGAAAAAATTGACCAATAAAATATTCACACCTGATTGAACTAAGAGTACCGAAAAAAAACGCCTTAAGCTTTGTCCTAAGCAAATTTAAAAGTACGAAGTCTGTCGGGTCAGCTAGTATATCTATAGGTCTTCCAGGTATTGTCGCGTGATAATTGATTCAGCGATTTCTTTTTTTATACATTTTCGAGCAATCCAGAGCAAAAACTTTTTCTGTTTCAGTTTCAATTAGACAAAATATCTTCACATCCATCGAGATTAAATCAAGATTTACTGCAAGAGTGCAACAGATTAGAATTAAAAAGGCAACTTCGCGAAAAAAAATCCACAGTTGTATTAGTCAACCAATTAAAAGAGATGATTCTGACAAAATACCCCAATGAGAATTTGAATGTAACCGACGAACACGTGGAAAGCATTTTAAATTGGTCGGTTAATAGAGTAACCATGTTACAAGATTTATTAGCCACAAAATTTGCTTTTCTCTGGATTCTACCAAAGGAAACCGAAATAGATGATCAAAAAAAGCTTTTATTAGAAAAGTTAGTAACAAATTTGGAGGGAATTAAAGAATTTGAAGAAAATAGTATCAAATCAGCTTTGAAGAACTTCGCTAACGAAAATCAAGTAAAATATCCAGCGCTCATGAAAACATTAAGAGCTGTTTTAAGTGGTCTGAACGAAGGCCCAAGTGTAGCAGAAATGATGCATTTGTTAGGAAAAGAAGTCTCGTTAAGTAGAATAAAAATAGCTGTTAAATAGTTAAGTTGTTGTTTTATTTACAATTATTCTTAGTCTATAGCGAAGACGACAACCGTTGTAGCTAAGTCAGGCGAGTGTGACATGAGATACAAAGTATCTGTATTTCTTAAATTCATTATGTGAATGATTGATTTACCGAGCTTGTTAAAGGTTTGGAAAACATCATGAGGAAACCAACATTAACAATAATCATGTTCAAATCCCGGGTCGGGCCTACACAATATGTATTTTCTAAAGTTATATTTGTGGTCAATTTATCATGATTGTTAACGGTGAGCGAAAACATCGTGAGAAAACCCACATGGCTAAGTTGTACTTAGTTACAAAACGGCGATAGGCCTGCCCCCTATTACGTGAGTACATTATAGAATAGAATAACTCTTTATTGCACATCAAACACAAATTTACAAAAATAATAATATGATCAAACAGTTTACAGTTAGGTACAATTGGCGATTTTATCGCTAAAAGCGATCTCTTCCAGACAACCTTTAGCAAAACTTGGGTACTCTGAACATCAGGTGATAATTTATCGTGATGTTCAGAAGTTTAAGTTCTGGCAACCCTTTCGGGGATATACGGAGTGAATGTTTTGCGTTAAAACAGACATGGCTACATGTGACAGTTTATTTGTATAAAACGTCGACCAGCCGTGTGGAATTTAGCTGTGTAGTGTCAGATTCAGGGCGCATTTTCCTATACATAAAACCACAGCATTTAAAGGTAGTTTTAAGTTTGCGGCATCCAAGTGCTGGAATGATTTTCCCCCTCCCATTCGTAAGTACACTTTTAAACTTAGGTTAAAGAGTTATTAAATGAACTTACAAAAGTATCCTTATTGTTCCTAATTTTTTCCGGCACTGTGACTCACCTGACTGGCATTGACTTGATTAACTTTTATAGGTAATAATTGTTATTAATAAATAAAGGAAAGAAAAAAATCAACACTAATGGAAAGGAAAAGATAGGAATCAAGAATTTCGCATTAGTAGAGATTGGCAGAGCGAAGGGGGCGTATACCCGGAGGTCACGGGTTCGATCCCCGCTAGTGTCGAAATTTTTCTTTCCTTTACTTATTAGTAATAATTCCCACATGAGGTTTTCATGAACAAAAACATGCTATTAAATAATTGTTGTTGTTTATTTACATGATATGTATATGTACTGGATGTATAGTTATTATTTTATGTTATTTATTTTTTTATATATTATGATAAGTATATAAGAATTCTGTGTTGTTGAGATAAATTGAATATGGTCCTAGTAAGATGTGTAATTTTGAATTGTGATAACATTTAAAATAGCATTTGTAAATTTAACCAATTTCCAATACCGACCGAAGTCGACCGAAACGAGTCCAAAGATAAAAGTGGCTTACTGTTGTACGAGAAAAAAGTAACTAATTTTATTATAAACACAGTTGCACGAAACACTTTTGTTTAGCTGAAAGTTAATTGATTTTCTAGACACTGAATAGGCTTTTATTGAACGGCATCGAAACATAAAAATCAGTTTGTAAACAAAAGACAATTATATTACATACCTTTGTATATTGTACGCCGTTGCCGTGACGTTGTTGGTTTGGCGAAACACTCGAGCTTCGATGGTTCAGAAGATGTCTTTTAGGCAAATGTTTTCAATCTAAAGAACATGCCCAGTTAGCACCCATATTTTGCGGAATATAATTTAACAAGGTTAGATTTCAGAAATGGGGAAAGACAAAATTGAAATTTTAAAAATATTATAAAAATAAATTTTGAAAACTTTACCAGCGTACCTACCAAAGAAAACAAATCTCAGTGGAAAGTGTCCGTTTTCTAAACTGAACTCAAGCAAACTCATACTACGTTATTTGTAATTTAATTATCTTTATTTTAAAAACCGGTTTCGATCGGTTGACAGAAGTGTGCAATTACTAATTACATCTTACCTGTTTGAGCGAGACTGCCTTTTAATGAATTATATCTATACTCATTTCTGAAACGGTTGCCTTATTAAATTATGTTCTGTTCTGAAACCAATTTCATTCGATAATATATCCTTTTTATCTGGTTGTAAATGCAAAGCAGGACGATCTTCTATGGATCATCTACTATATCTATGGTAATTATTGTGGCTTATTCCGATTATCCACCCTAAAAAATCCTCCCTAAGTCGGATATTCGGAAACGCATGTCCGATTATCCACCCTGAACGGGGTGGATAATCGGAATTCATAATAAAATGTTTCTTCCGATTTTTTACCCCAAGTACAGTCATTCACAGAAACATACTCACAACCTGGTCCAAGAAACTTCAACAGAGATATACATACCTACCTTCCTACTTACAGTCTGAATAAAATTATCCTGGTTGAAAGTTTTAATTTAATATTTATTGTTAAACGAAAAACTTAAGTAATCTTAAAAAAAATAAAAAATTGCAGGTAAGCACCTGTAGATTTGGGAGAAAACCATTTAAATTGACTGTTGTGACAAATGAAACCATAACAAGAAAGAAACTCGTAACAAAAAATAACAAAATTAAAACTTAGGGTCTTTTCACCACTGACACACAATAAATAATAATTTACATATTCCTGTAAAGGACTGTACGTAGGCAGGGTAGAAAATCGGAAGAAACATTTTATTATGAATTCCGATTATCCACCCCATTCAGGGAGGATAATCGGACATGCGTTTCCGAATATCCGACTTAGGGAGGATTTTTTAGGGTGGATAATCGGAATAAGCCATTATTGTCTTGTTTGGGCTCATGCCAAGTGCACTGGTCATGTTTCTCCAATGTGTGCAGAGGTAAAATGATGTACAGCTTACTATCAAAATAAAACGATACTAAATGATTAACAGTATACTTTATTGAAATCCATACGAATACATGGAAATAGAATATCAAAAAATCACGAATAAATACAATTATTATTAGAGAAAATACATTTCTGTAACAATGAGTAATCGTTAATGGTGCCCTTATTGACCCACTGGGGGACAATAGCCCCCATAATTTACTTATATATAGTTATAAGTGAAAATGACAATATATGAAAACTAAACAAAAAATATGACCAATAACAATGTAATTATTGCCTTTTTTTATTTAAGATATATTTCTTTTAAAATGTCAGAGTTATTGCTGAGAATTATTGCAAACAACTAGAAGACAATCCTAGCAAACAATATTAAAATATTTATAATCGTACTAAGCTAAAATTACCATTTGAGCAAACATGTGACGATATGACAATTAATTCAGTTTTTTAACAATATATCAAGTAAAAATATTTTAAATTATTGGAAACGTTTTTGTGTCTATTATCAAAAACATTTAAACATAACATATAAACGATGTTTTGGCCCTGCAAAGTCAAACTGATATTAAAATATAAAGAATAAAAAATATATGTGTATGATTTATAGTGAGATAACGTATTTTTCCAATTAATTTAAAACAACCATGAAATACTGGACACAAAAACGGTTGGCAGACGCCTCCATATTTATATTTTTATGTTATAGATATGAGTAAAATTGTCTGTGATACTAGGAAGTTATAAATGCTTCGCGATGCCAAGTCAGAGCGAAGTGGCTAGTGACTGTCGAGTACTCGCTAGGGCTCCCATAGACATAACTTTGGGAATTTTGAAGTCTGATCCCGTGATAAGTAAGATTTAGAATTTTATTATCTCAAAACCTTGTCATCAGTGTGAGTGACCGTCGTGAAAACAATGTTACTGATCGATTTAATGGTTTGGGAGTAGTTACCTGACAAGCGATATACAAACTCGGGGGTAATTTGAGCTTTGATCGGAAATGCAGTGCGAGTGCGTGCGCCGCGTCCTACTTTGTGACGTCATGCGAAAACAGAGCAAGTGCAAGCGAGATCGTGACATGCGCTGTCTCTTTTGCACTTTTTATTTAATCGTCTGCCTCGATTCATTGTGTCCAGTATAATAAAAAATTGTCAGTAATTTCACATCATTTTACCACATACATATTTGCAATCCAAGCATTTGGTAATTTTTTATAATTGATTCCAATCGTATACATTTTTTCATTCCACAGTTATATCTTATAAATGCAAATATTAAGATTTTTATATAAGTACAGAAAAAAGGAATATTTCCGAATTAAGTCTCGATATACATAATATTTAGATTTTTTTGCATTATGAATTACGATTACAAAATCGTAAACACCTTCAATCTTTGAGTATTCAGAATATAGATTCCTACCCCAATGTTCCCACTTTCACTTTACTCTTTCCGGCTATTCCCAGTAGTCTTACTCGATAGTCTTACCAGTAGGACTATTGGGATTTTTTATCCCAATAGACTTACTAGTAAGACTATTGGGAAAATAATTCCCAGTAGTCTTACTAACCAATCAAAACTTTTTGGTACCTCTAAATGTTCCAACTTTTATGTAGACCAAATAAGATTCACAGACATACCTCCTTAGTGAAATTGAATGTATGATTTAAAATCGAATAATTTTTTTTTGGCTGATTTCATGTCACATTATCTTTTATTGAGGTGTATTTGCCATGAACTAAATAATTTGCAATATACATGGGAATGGGTTTGTGGTTGTAATATATTTTCCGCCAAAATACAGTCCTCAAAACGTAAAATAACTATGTATTTATAGTATATTTTTTGTCATTTTTTGTATTTAAAGTACCAGGGTAGCATAAACATAAAAGCAGCATAAATAAAAAAGCTTATTGGTTTTATACAAAATTATCATTTGGAGTTTATCAAAATCAGAATTAGAGAATAATCAGACAGAAGAATCAACCAGAAGAAGTCCACAGGTGGGAAAAGGCTCTTCCGAAAGATCTCCATAAAAATCGGTTCTGTGCTGCCCAAAAATTATATCACGACGAAGTCGTTGGTCAACCTTATGGGAAACCTACGCAAACAAACAAACCGACCACATCAACCCTATTAATACCTTGGTTCTTAAAAATATCACGTCGACCTCTAGACATAGAGACAACAGACACAAAAATAGGTAAGATAAATTAAGCATCGGAAAAATATTTGTACAGATTTTCAAGTTTATTAGTCATATAACAACTTGTAGTTTATGCGTTCCTGGTACTTCAATTGAAAGTTAAATTTACGTACATTTTTATAGCTGCTTAAGTTATAATTTCCAAAAAACTTTATAAACGTTATAGCTTCTCATTTATCAAAATATTAGAAAAAAATCGTGTCTAAAATGTACATTCCTTAGTAATAAATCAGCAAAACTGAAAATTACAAACAAGTGTTGTATGCGTTGTTTGGATTAAATATATTAATAAGGTACTGTCTATGTCTAATAGTTACGAGGCCTATGTTTCTAAAACAATTGTCAAGTAAGACTAATGGGAAAAATACGCCATAAACAATGTCCTACTTTCGGTAAGACTATTGGGAATAAAAATCCCATTAGTCTTACTGGTAAGACTATCCAGTAAGACTACTGGGAATAGCCGACTCTTTCCTTGTCATTGAAAGTGCTCATCAATATTTTTTCGTTTATTTATTATAGAAAAAAAGAATATATCTTAAGCTACCCTTTAGGAGTAAACCTCTCGATCAAAAAAGTTTCGTTGACAAGACATTATTAATAAAATTGCTGAAACATTCGTATTACATAATAAAAGTTTAGAAATATTATACTCAAACACGTAATTTGAAGAACGAAGTTAGACGCTATTATAACAACATCCATTACTTTTAAATACACCAATAATAATTATAATAAATTAATTCACAACATTATTCAGGAACATACAGATGATTTTCGTTCAACACGATTACGACTAGATGTTCAAAATATTTAAGAAAAATGACTTAATACAATAACTACACTATCTCTCTCTTACAATATAGTCAGAGAAATAACGAAATGAAATTTTAATCACAAAGAATTGATACTTATTGCTCAGTAAGTTAAATTTAATTATTTAATTAATCTATTACAAAGATTTGATATGAAGTCGAAGCAACAGAAAGTGGAATTTATGACATTGGTATTTTATGATTTGTCATTTTGTATATAAATACAAAATTCTGTAACATTAACATTATTTACAAAAAAAAAGAAAAATGTTGACAAAAAAATCATTATTAAAAAACTCAAAATGACTTCAATTTAATCAAAGAAGAACAAATTAATAACCATTATTTCACATTTTAATAATCGGAGTCAGTTAAGGCAATAGTCCGCTATAAAAAAGCGGCAGTTAATAGACTTCTATATTTAATTACCTATAATATTTATTCTATATCATTATATACCATTAACAATTTAATGTAGAATATATGTTGACACAACACGATATCTTATACTTACAATCTTAAGACAGTATATATGTTAAGATTTAGAGGTTATATATAAAAACACCTATAAGGCAGGTCATTAGGAAATTAGCTTTCGATTTAGAAATTTAACGAATCCATGGCATAACAAGAGATCGGTTAGAAATTTTTGGACAGATTGTTATTCATTGAAAAGTAATTTTACGTATTATTATTGATTAATGTTGTTATCTACAGATTTACCGACAATCTGTGTATTGTGGATAAATATAATGTTACCATTTTAGATGTCAGTTCATACTTTATTGATGATTGTTATTAGCTGTGTAGTCTCGGCTTAGAATAGCACTAACAGTTACTTATTCTGAAGCTCTGGCTACAACTTTTTGGGACTTATAGCCGTGAGTATATTTATGCAAGTAATAGATGAATTCCTCAAATTTCAAAATCGAAAGCCAACATATATCTAAAAGTTATTAGTAATTAGAAATAAGTTGATCACATGTATGTAGTCAAGACACAGGTTTCATAACATGTTTTATTGTGCGAAGCGAAGTATTAGGCTTTATACAGCTACAGGAATTCAATATAGCTGTCATACAACTTCTTGAAATAAGGTAAAGTAAGATTTAAATTTCAAGACACTTTCTATCCTCTTAATTATATTTCTCAGGGTCATTCTCATGTACGAATGGTTTAGATATACTTTGCTATCCCAAGACACAATAAAAAGACTCTTAATTCATATTAACGCTTACACAGATAAGTTTTATGGTAAATTATAACAAAATGAGATTGATTGATTTATAATATCATTTGATGATATCAGACAGATAAAAGTTCCTCAGGAATAAAAACTATAATAATTAACATATTTATTACACGAAATCTAATGTTTCGTCATATTTCGAGAGATTGACACCAATGACAGCAGGAAATTGATATAAAGGCTTATTTTATCTGACGATTCAAAAATCTATTCTAAGGTCGCTTTATATTTAGGGCTAAATGAAAGTTTACTCTCAACATGAATAGAAGGCCATCAGAAGGGCAAGCACGAGCCGTGTTTAAGCTAGTTATCGCATGGGATAAAGCAGCCATCTCTTACGCGCTTACTTAGTATCGTATACTGCCATCTCATTCTAACTGTTATCGAGTCGATAAAGTAGCGCTCGTGCTTGCTCTTCTGATAACCGTAACTTTATAAACACTTCAAATTCTATGCCACTATTATGATATCGCCGTATACAGACGATGACACGCCATCAAGATCATGTATGGGGCGAACTCTCCTCTATTTGACTCTACTCGTCCATCATCGTCTATGATCGCCAGCCATCGGTGAAATTATACTCTCTTCAGCAAATATTAAGAGGAATCAATCGCTAAGTGTTCGCAATGCTTGTCGTTTGTCAAACTGCTATGGACGATTCAGTGCTTGGGCTCGTTGCGATCATTGAAATTAAATGTAGTGGCAGCATGATATTAATTTATTTGTGGTGTACAATCATATAAATTTTTAGTAAAGTTGTATCATTATAAAAGCGACCTAAAAGAAGTCATCGAGAATAATGTAACTTGTTTGTTCTGAGTATTTGCAATTCAGCAATATCCCTTAATATAAGGGAGAAACTTATAATTTCTTGTCTAATATTTATTCATAAACAATACCTAATTGGTAACTTGCATCGTTTAACACTTCTTATTTGAGTGTAACATATAAGCTATATTAGCTTATTGTTCGACTTAAAATCTATTAAGTACCTTTACAGCTTAAAAAATAAAAATTATTACATAGTTTTTAATCCGTAACGATAAAAAAGAACAATAATAGTAATAACTCAAGTCAGGAGCAAAATATGTCTGTATCTTTTATACTTTATGAAATAGTAACAAAGTTACAATGGAAGTAAATATGTACAATACTACTAACTGCAATAACATAAACGACTGTAGTGAAACCACTTAACTCATGGATCACTCACGAGGGAAGTATGAGTGCACTAAATAGAGGCGGTGGTGGTAGTAAAGATGACCTATTCATAACAAACTCTTGGAAGAAAATGCAAACGGTATTAGTCGAACTAACCGAGATAATTTCGCATCATTATCGAATCAAATTGTAATGATGATGTTTCAGATCCTTCATTTATCATAACACATACATCATCCGCCTACTTAAACCGAAACGACAGAAACAAGTATTTAATGACGCCCGCCCTCTCTAACCCCATGGGCGATACGTGATTTTTTCAGTTTTACTATAAGAACGATATATTAGCAAACCATTATGTGCGATTACCCGTGATTTAACTAAACGCTGTCCAAGACATTAATTGGAACAAACGTAGGAGGGGCATTAATGAGTGCACGAGATCATTCTTCTTTATAAATAACATTTAAGTAAAGAGTGGCATTTCTATTGAAACTAAATCAACATCTTAGAATAATAAATGACTACTTCGAAATTACTACAATCTAAATTCAAATCTAAAATTCTTATATTAAAATAATAACCTCAAAACGTAAATGTCTGAAAAAACCTTTGGGTAATATCTTTGGGGCGTTTCTTATATTTATGGTTATTTTTATAATTTAGGATTAAGATTTTTTAACACAGACGGAAAAAACCAAGAGGTAGTAATTATTCGATGTCCGAATTTCAAAATAAATTCGATCAGTTTTGTTTAGATTCGGGTAAATATCGATAAAGTTTAGAAAATTCGTATTCCTTAAACATTCTTACAATAGCAGTATCTATTATTTTACACCATCAGTCTTGTTGTTTACCATTACTCATTAAATTCAACAAAATACATCAAGAAGTAAGGACTAGGATAAATTAAATCGAGCCTATATTACTTGCGTTTTTGTCCCATGTTTTAAATAACTTACACTCTAAAGATGACATATAAATTGCCTTTGCGCTATTGGGAACACATCGAGATTCTTGAATATAACATTAAAAATAATTTGTGTACAATAAATTCCCATTATCTTAAAAAAAAACCCAGCAAACACAACGCCATCTAGCGAATATTAAGCGAACCAAAATAAATTTCGGCTTAATTTTTACATATGGCCATTCTCTTCCGAATGGCCTCGCCTACGTCACTGCAGATCTTTGACACCTTGTAGGATCCTCTTGACATGTCCAACCTTGGTGACTCCCAAGTCCCTCAAATCTCTTCGAGCTAGGCCTAATAGTTCGCGGCCAGTGACGTCATGTTTTCCGAAGGCTTCAGCGTATTCGCCCAGTTGCAGAGTTTCCAACCAGGACTGGACTTCTCTAACGCCCCAGTTTCGAACTTGGGCTACCGTGAAGTTGGTCGATGGACCTTCGGAGACACTTCTTCGGCCGCGAAGCCAGCTTCTGCCTTTCTTTGGAATCTACGGAAGTAGGAGGGGTAGTAAAGTTTGTGGTTGTAGAAGAAGGGTGTTTATAGAAATAATGGCACGATAATATTGAAAGTTGCTATTATATCTTGTACACGGGGTCACGACAGTTGACGACGTACAAACAATTATGGTGGATTAAACGTAATAGACTTTAACCCCATCCAAAGACACTCTACGATAAAGTTGGGGTGATACAGGATTTGAATACTGGACACATGTAAAAAGAACATCATGTTAATATTTTTAACAACAAGTATTGTTCAATTTAAATTAATAGGGAGCGGTATTTTTTATACGGACTAAGGGTATTGGGGCTTTTTATTGGATTTTTGGGCGATGCGGTTGGAGACCCATCACCAAAAACCTTTATTTTTACCATCTTTTCCCCACTCAACTTCCAAAAGTGGCTGAGGAATTTATAATTCCTTGGCTCTGGCTACCCCTTCTAGGGAATTATAGTCGTGAGTATGTGTATGTGTGTATTTTTTATATAATCTTTGAGTTAATAGTCATAGGAATGATGAATATTAGCATGTACCGATAATATCGATGTCGTAGTATATTCATCATTTAAATATTTTCTAATATCTTTATTTAATTGTCAATAAAATCACAATAAAACAGACATTAGCCGCTGTGGCTTGAAGGTTTTGTAATGGCAGCTAGGTACTGGATAACGCTGTGTGGGTAGAGGCGATTTGGTGAGAGTCGCGGGAAGCCGATGGATGTTAGCAGCACTGCACCGTTCGTTGTGGAGATCTTTAGCGGAGACCTATATCCAGCAAGTGGACGTCTATTGGCTCATGATGATACTGAGGTAAGGAGGACTGTTTATATAGGAGCAACTTGAAGAAGTCCAGCTGTACGCAGTAAATAGCAGTAGCAAAATCCCCGATGAGTGGTGTTAACAGCGGCAATGAATGTTGTTGAAATATTTAAAGCCAAGTTTAAAAAAAAAACACGGTTTCTACTGCAGCGCCGCTTTTTACATACACCGACAGCCCTCTTATCTCTACCATCCATAGTATAGATTCACAATAAACTATCGATAAACCAAACATAATTTAATGTTTTTTGACATGAATTCCTCATGTGGGGATTATTACTCATAAATAAAAGATGTTATTAAAGGAAAGAAAAGTTCCGACACTGGCGGGGTTCGAACCCGCGACCTTCGGGTATACGCCCCCGTCGCTCTGCCAACTGAGCTACAGTGTCAGTTGGCATCCAGCGCGAAATTTCTCTATCCTTTGTTTCTTTTTTTTACACGTTCAAGTAGTGTTTGCGTTTCCTACCTCCGAAATTTAAACTAATTCGGACGGCCACTTGTCTACCTTTTCAGATAGAATGCAAATGTTGGAAACGCCTAACTATCACATAATGTAATGTTTTTTGACATGAATTCCTCATGTGGGGATTATTACTCATAAATAAAAGATGTTATTAAAGGAAAGAAAAGTTCCGACACTGGCGGGGTTCGAACCCGCGACCTTCGGGTATACGCCCCCGTCGCTCTGCCAACTGAGCTACAGTGTCAGTTGGCATCCAGCGCGAAATTTCTCTATCCTTTGTTTCTTTTTTTTACACGTTCAAGTAATTAAACCAAACATGTCAAAACAAGACAGCTGTCAGTTACCTCATCGGAGTGCAAGTAGGCCATCCCGTCGCTGACGTCACAGCGGGCGAGGTGCGCGCGCACCGCCGCCGCCGCCGCGCCGCCACCCGCGCCGCCCGACTCTAGGAGCTCGTGGCACGCTTCCACCTAGGCAGGAAAGGAGGTTAGAATGAGATAGAGATATGCGATGCTTTGGAAGTGGGAAAGGGATAGCTGTTAACTACGAAATTTCTAGTTATAAGGACAAGCGTGGTAGGTGGCACGCTTTCACCTGGGCAGGGCGAGTACAGTAGAGTGACATAGATTGTTTTCGAGTGAGTAAGAGATAGCTGGTTTGAATCACAAGATTTGTTAATGAACAGCTCGCTCCCCGACTCCAGGATCTCGTGCCACGCTTCCACCTAGGCAGGGAGAGTAAGGTAGAGTGAGATGGAGATATACGATGCTTTGGAAGTGGGAAAGAGATAACTGGTTTAAATTACAGACATGTTAACTATACGACAATGATTCAGTGAGATGTAGATAGGCGTACGTGGGTAGAATTATAATTTAGGCATACACAACTGTTTCTTTGCGAGGTCATGTGTGTTGTTTACTTCTTTTGAAGATCACAACTGGGGTTCACTGAACCCTTTTGCTGGAAGTGACAGTGCCTGACAGTGTATTCAATAGGGGGCGCGTGTGTGTATGCACATGATGTGAGTTTACTTACGATGATTTATCTTACAACATGGTGCAATTTATGAGAACCCAAATATTCAAAATATCTTTCGAAATTACACATTGATGCAAGTCCAATTTAGGATTTGAACCCTTTCCTCTCTATTTAAAAAACAGTGTCATATAACATTTAACAAGCATACCAATCCAGCCAATCGATGTCTAAGTTGTGGTGGAGGCAACAGTCTTCCATCAGCGTCCTGCAATGAGTCAGCTAGCGACGACACACGACGCGCCAACGACACCGCACCCGATACACCCGTCCCGCTCGCACTTATACACGAGAGCTTCACCTGAGGGAGATCGATATATCAGTGTTTGGGCTCATGGTTTCTAAATGAAAATTAAAACTATACAGCGAGCTTCTTTAGACCATTCTTAAATAATACGAATACGTCGGACATGAGAAAGTGTTACTTAAATACAAGTATGAAATACTAGATTGGAATAAAATTAATTAATTACAATGGATTGCATAAAAAACGACTACAATAGTACGTCTAGCAGAAGTTCCTCTTTTAAATTTTTACTCAATCACCACCTACTATCATATAATCGAAGTGGCGGAACGCAGAAATCAATACATTATTATCAACATTTAGCTTTCTTCGTGCAGTTTTACTGCTTAGAAAATTTTCCTACATCGACAAAGATTTTGCAATCACAAAATCCTGACAAAGACAATGACTCACATGTTTGACGAGGCTGTTAACGGTATCCAGGAAAGCGAGCAGCTGGCTCGTCTCCCCGCAAGAGAACGCGACGTTGGCGCCCCCGGAAGATCCACCGGCCGAGGCGTGGGCTTTCATTTGCTGCTTTTCATCCCATGCTCTAAAATATTCATTATTTTTAACGAAAATTGCAAATAAATTATGTTAGCGCCAAATTAAATACAGTAATCAGAGGAAATAAGTGCACTAAGATACCTATAGTCACAGCTATAAAGTACAAAAAGACGAAGCAAGAGTATCACAATATGAATTCTTCAGGTACTTTTGACAATCAACCATCACGAACCATTTTTTATTTTATAATCTTTCCCGCACTCAAGTTGCAGAAAAGACTGGGAAATTATTTAACCCTAAGATTTGGCTACTTCTTTCTGGTATTTATAGCCAATTTATTGGTAGGTAAGGCAAAATTGAGTTGCAGTCAAGCCCCGTGTACCTCCCGTGAGCTTTTTACTACTTACCATTCAAAATTTGCTCGGAAGGCTCTGGCTACTTCTGGGGTTAATAATCTCAGTTTCGATTACAGCTATATCTTTCAGCGTCTGGCTAAGACACTTAAAGAGAAGTATCATGGCCTGAGACAGCAAACAAGTGCAGTAGGTAGAAAAATCTATAACTAAATACATACTTAACGACCTAGCTAAAACACTCACCTCAAGCTAGTTTCAAGTGCTCTTGACCAACAAATCGTCATGGCCCTATTCTTATGCAGTATCCTGAGACAGCCGGGGGGCTGCAGCCAAGCCTACGCGTCTACCTGCACGGGCACTCCATCTCCGCGCACTTCTTACCACTCTACACTTTAAAGTTGCTTAGGAGGTTCTGGCTATTTCTTCATCGGATGTATAGCCTTTTTTTCAATATTGGAAACTCACCTCAAGCTAGTTTCAAGTGCCCTAGACCGACACATCATCATGACCCTATTCTTGTGCAGTATCTTGAGACAGCCGGGGGATTGCAGCCACGCCTCCCCGTCCACCTGCACGGGCACCCCGTCTACGCGACTTCTTACCACTCAACATCGAAAATTTGCTTAGGAGGTTCTAGCTACTTCTTCTTGGGATCTATAGTCTTGATTTCTTTCAACATTGTACACTCACCTCAAGCTCGTTTCAAGTGCTCTCAATCGACACATCATCATGGCCCTATTCTTGTGCAGTATACCTGCACGGGCACCCCCTCCCCGCACATTTCTTACCACTCCACATCCAAAAGTTGATTAGGAGGCTCAAGCTACTTCTTTCAGGTTTTGTAGTCTTCTTGTAGATAGTTAAGAGTATCTAAGGGTTAAGTCTACCTCTACTTGGGATTTTAGGAAGTTGGGACAGAATCCAAACCCAAAAACATCCTAAACTCACCTCAAACTGGTCTCCAAAGCTCTCGACCGACACATCATCATGGCTCTATTCTTGTGAAGTATCCTGAGACAGCCGGGGGGTTGCAGCCACGCCTCCCCGTCCACCTGCACGGGCACCCCCTCCCCCTGCGCCCCCGCCAATATTGTGATCTGAACGGCGCGACACTGCGCTATGCGGTGCTTTTGGACGTTGATCAGACGGGACGCGGCCATTTGGGCTGAGCCGAATACTGCCACCACCTGGGAAATTCCATTTGAATGATAAATAAATGTATGTGGACATATTGCACAGATGAAATTAGCCCTAAAGTAAGTAAACGGATTTTTTCAATTGGATGACTTGTGGTATTGAATACCAACAAACGACATATTGTATCGTATACTTTTTAATTTGCTGTGTAGTGTCGGCTTAGAATAGCACTACCCCATTTCTTCCGGTGGGTGTACGTAAGAGGCGACTAACGGTATTGGGGCTTTTAAAGGATTTTTGGGCGATGCGGTTGGAGACCCATCACCAACAACCTTTATTTCACCATCTCTTCCCCACGCAACTTCCAAAAGTGGCTGAGGAATGTCTCATTCCCTAGCTCTGGCTACCCCTTCAAGGGATTTATAGCCGTGAGTGTATGTATGTATGTATGTACTTTTTAATAGAGATGTAAATAAGATCTAGATTAGAAAACAATCATTCATATTTATCACAAATACGAGATCCTCAGCGAGATTCAAACTAGTAACCTCCTAACTAACCCAAATGAGTTGATAGCCACGTATATCTGTAAACGGCTTAAACTTAAGTTGCAGGACATTAATCAATGACAGCTAATGGCCACCGTTTACAGCAACTGCAAACACTACTCGATCACGATCAGTCCATGTATAGGGCCCAAAGAGTCACCTTAAAAAATCAACTTACCTCAAGAATACGATCATCAAAGGAAGGCGCCAAGAAAATGTCATCACCACGAGTGCCGCCCCAGAAGTTGGTGCCACCCATGAACGAAGGAATGTTGAGGACAACTATCCCTTGGAGTTCCGGAAGGGGTATGCGCTGGCCGTCGCATTCTAGCTGGACTCGCTGGCCTAGATGTCTGGAAAGTGAAGACCTTGTTAGTTGGGTGGTAAAAGTTTCGTATTTGTAATTTGAAGGCACGTGTTTTAACCAAAACACTTATCTATATTTCTGTAACTTAATTAAAACCACTTTTATTCAGGCCAATGATTCCACGATTGGGATCAAAAATTCAAAATAGGGTAACTTGAATTTCTGTAGCAACAATACTTCCACTCTCAGAAAATTCGGAAAAAATATATAAGGAGAAATAATTAAGCTTAGTTTAAAACCAATCACATTAAAGAGATCGATATTTTTTCGCTTTATATAACATTCATGTCGATATGTTCCAGAGTAATGCAGTAGGTAAAGAAAGCTAATATATATAAATAATATAAAAATATACAAAACTCACCTATAGGTTCTGTTAACCCATTCCTTGGACCCCAAAACTCCGTACCACATATAATTCCTCGCCCGAGAGCGACATTTCTCAGGATGCTCTGTTCTTTTGTTGTGAAAATCCAGAGTGATTTTCGCATCAATCCCAATACCAAAATAATTATTCATCACGGCTCTTTCATAGAAGCCTTCATGAAGGGTTTCATCGGGGTCCATTAAAGGGCTGACAGCGGCACAAAGGGCGTCAGCATTGGCCAGTAAACATTGGCTGATGAAGCCTTGCCCTACGTGAGGCCAAGCCGGTGATTGGACCAAAGGGTTGATGATTGGCAATTTCTTGACTTTCTCTGAATGCTCCATTTTTGTGGGCGTAGGGCTTTGGCCACCTTCACCCCAAATTGATGATACTGATGTTGATAATCTAGAAAATATAGATATATTAAATGTACACAACTGATTATGAAAACATGAGATTTAGAATTAAGAAAATCTTGGGAGTCTTTTGACTGGAGTGAATTTATTAATAAAACTCATAACAGGAACGGAAGCGGCGTCGGGCTACTGTAACACCGTTTGGTTGGACTGAAAGTATTACTAAGAAAATATTACTCACTTTTCGCCTTCTCCAGTTTTGAAAAGGCTGCCACATGATATTCTTCTGGTTGCAGCTGGTGAGCAACTTAGAAACTTCCCATACTCGGGATCAAAACCTAATAGTTTTGGATTATCTGATGATCTCCGCTCTCGGCTAATACTGGGTTCTGGAGCCACATTTAGTGTATCAGTTTCTTGGTCAAGATCGTTTAGGACCGAAGCCATTCTACTGGTTTTAATGCTCTTCTTATCGTCACTATGTGAAGGCGAAGGTGGTTGCACAACAACACTCACTTGTGGAAAGAGTTTTTGATTTTCAACACATTTATTTTTATCAATTGATGGTTTAGGTTTAGGCGATTCAATTTTAACTACTTCCTCCAAAGTTTTCGCTAAAACATTTTTATCGTCAATCTTTTTAATACTTTTCCTGAGCTGTTTTCGAAAAGATCTTCTTGCAATATCGTTACCTTCTTCAAAATGTGCTAGACTGCAGTATTTAATCGGTTCCTCATGTTGCGGTGCGTTTTCAAGGTAAAATACACGATTTTCAAAACCGAATTTCTCTTCTTCTCTGAGGGGTCCGATCGGTATTTTGATTTTGTGTTTGTGGTGCTTTTCTAAACTCGGATTCCTGCTGTCGAAACCAATATCAGAAACATTATCGGATGTTAGTACTGTAGTATCATCAGTAAACGTATCATTTTCACCATTTTTGCCCATCATAGCTAGTAATACTTCTTGGCCAAGCATTGAGCTTATGTCGTCCATAATAGATTCTCCATGTATCGTTTCCGAATTCATATACGTGGTTTCCGAAACAGGTGAATCGATATGCCCTATAGACCCTGCATCGTCTACATCGTGATCTTTAACATCAGTAACTTCCGACATAAGACTAAAATCTTCGCTATCATTGGACCCAGAGCTATCAGAATCTATTTCTAAATCCACACTAGACAATTTTCTCTCGGGAGTGCATTCTCCGCTTCCGGAAGCTATTCTTGCCATATTTTGGAAATGCACATCGTCTGTGTAGGGTTTATCAATGTCTATAATAGTTAATTGGTCGGATTCATAAGTTTGTCCCTGTAATGAAGAAGATTTTCTGTCGCTGTCATCCGAGATAACGAGGTTGGGTATTGTCAGAGTGCTGTTGGTTTCTGAAGCGATGTCAGTCAGTTTAGTTAAATTCTTGCAGGAGCCAGTATCACAGGAGAGGTTAGAGGGAGAAAGGCAGTCTTGTGAGAGAGTAGCAAGTTTGTTTTTATCTGATTCAACGGTTTGCTCGGGAGCATTCGTGTTGATCAGTTTCGCTATGTCGTCATCGACGTCTGGAATGCTGCAATAATAAAATACATATGAACTATTTATAACGATGTATACATCAAATAAATATTCGTACATTTAAGAACCAAGAATTGACCAAAGTGATAGTAATAACACAGATGTTATGAGTACTAGCCCGACTAAATAATACTCGTAAGATAACTTACTAAAGTTAAAAACCTAAAAGGATATTTATTACTATCTAATTTTAGGTGAATAACATGTTTGCCTAGTTATGTGTTTTAAAGTGTGTTATTATGGTTTTGTTCACGCATATGTAAACAACCGTTACATATGCGTGAACAAAACCATAATAAGTCCTCGTTTAAATTGACAATAGTTAGGTAAGTCATAATATAATTTACAATTTGTAATTCAAAGCAGCGACAGGTCTGCCCCCTATCACGTGAGTACAAAAAACAGTACACAACAGTAGTAAAATAGACATATGCAAAACAATACTATTCAATATTGAAAACCATATACATAAAGCAACTGGTCATTCCTCCAACGACAATTGACAACAATGACAATGAGTAAGTTGAGTTGAGTGAGAGTGATTGTGAGTGATTTAACTACACTAATTCTTACTTATCAGGATGCAACTGATGCGTAGAGGCGGCTGACGAACGCCTGCTATCTGCAAACCCGCGTGGGGCTGGCAGAGGCACTGTCAGCTCCGAAGCACTGCGGTTCTGTTGGCCTGGCGGACTTGAGCTTTGCGTTGCCACTGGAGTCGACTGGAAACGAGGCGTATGTTAACTGATGTATGAAGATGGGTTTTGGTTTGAGTTTATTTGGGAGTGTTAGTAACTACTGAGAAAATAATTTTAACGTGAATAACAACTAAGGAACTGGCAGTGGCACTGTCAGCTCGGAGGCCTGCGGTTTTGTTGGACAGGTGGACTTGAGCTATGAGCTGCCACTGGAGTCGACTGGAAACGAGGCGTTAACTGATGTGTGAAGATTGATTTTGATTTGAGTTTTTTTGGGAGTGTTAGTAACTACTGAGAAAATAATTTAAACGTGAATAACAACAAAGGAGAAAAAGAATCGTTTTTGAAATTGAGTGCAGTTTACCGATATTTTTGTGATTTCAATGCAAAGAATCTATAAGTCTATGCGGATGAGCTCACAGGCGGAAAACTAGTTAAATCATTTGTTAGAGCTGTTAGTTAGAAAAACTGTTAGTTCGTCACCAAAGCCGTGAATAACTCGCTCTCACGTTTCTCATACTACGGGGCGGGATCGAAGTTTACTGAAGTTGCAGAAATGGCTGAGCATTATCTAATTTTCATCATTCTAACTTACAGTCGCGACTAACAATGAGGATAGTGACGGATCTTGAACTACATCACCCACTAAATTGAGATGATCCACCAACCTGCGGGTATATCTGGCGCAGTTTCCGCACGAGCGAGCGCAGCGCGCGTCTCACGCTGTCGGCGCGGCCGGCCAGCGCGCAGCCGCGGACCGCCCAGTTTAGCTGCTCCTGCGGGTATTTCAAATTTACATTTACTAGAGCGTGCTAACTTTTACGCCCGATTTCTGAATTGAGTATTCAGGCTGAGAACGACTTAAGTATCGTTTAGTCTCAATCAGTTGTTAAGATTTCAATGCGACAGAACGATACTTAAGTTGTTCTCAGCTGGAATACTCAATTCAGAAATCGGTCGTTAGTTGTGTTAATATAAATTTAGTTGTTGGTGCATTATTTCATATATTTTTTGTTGTAAATTTACTTTACCTGTATTTCTTATTGTGTGCCAAATAAAACAAAACTTCTTCTTCTTCGTATTTATCACTTGTTTTGTCGCGTAGTGCCGGCTTAGAATGTCGCTACCCCTTTTTTTCGTTTTACCCGCGGGTGTCGTAAGAGGCTCGTAAGGGTATGTAAGGAACTTTGTAAAGTTGTTTTTGGGCGATGTGGTTTGAGATCCATCACATACAGGTACTTTATTTCATCTTCCAATTCCTCCCTATCAATTTCCAAATGTGGCTGAGGAGTTTTTAACTCAGAAACTCTGGCTACCTCTTTTTGGGATTAATGAGCGTGTGTATGTATGTATTTATCACTCTTTTCGTATTTTATCTCAACCAATGTAACGTTAACAGTTGGAGGATGGTAGTCAAGTGATTGCGATTTTTAAAAAGGTAAATTCTTTCAAATCCTGAACAGGTGACTGCACACAAAACTTTATAAAAACACATAAAAACAGCATACCTTTTCAGTCTTTTCAATGCTTCCTTTTTCTTGGGCCGTCTGAGTTTCCACTTCACTGTCGCTGGTGTCTGTCGGCTCCCAAGATCTGAGGATCAATGAAAGGCATATCAGAAATGTCATACAGGGTTATTTAAAATGAAAGAAAAAAAAAAGAAATGCATACCTCTCTCTGACGTTGTTAAAGTCATGTAGGTGTTGTGTATAAATTATTATCATGTGAATAAAAAAAACAGTTGGAAATGACAGCAAATTATGAAATGTATTTCTATTAAATTTTACTTACTTAATGTACTTAGAGGGTAAATAATATCATGGAATTTAAAAATATTTATAGTAAATCCAAGGGTTTGCTGATGTCATTTGTATGTGTTTAATAATGTGCAACGAGATGCAGTTTGAAAACAGTTGCGATAGTATATAGACTGGCAGTAGTAGTAACTGATCTATACAACACTGTTCACACATATACGTACTGGCAAGCCGCGTGGTCGTTCACCAAGTGTAATAACAATAACGTATATACCTGTACTGGTGTATCTACACAACAACAGTTACACTATAGTTCATTTGCTTAGATAGTTTCGGTATACCAGCACGCACTTTTGGTTATTGTAATAAATAAAAAAGACAAACTTCGTGCAAATTAGAAAAACATTTTTCTTCATCACTTGTTTAGGAATAATTACCATCTGTGTTGAAAATTATAGATCCAACTTAATTACGATCTAAATTGCCAACTTTACTCGAGGGTGCAGCCTCGGCATCGTTTGTTTATGCGGCAGCATCCTGTGATATCCAGCATCCGCGGCAAGACGGCGCAATAAAAGAGCGACACTATCTAAACGAATGAAGTATGCATATACGTACTGGCAAGCCGCCGGCAAGCCGGTAGATGTTCCCACGCGTGTAGT